>MU227060.1:404267-450838 GCA_018584345.1 Thuja plicata
GTCATACCTATTGATCTCATCTCCCCAAGTAAAGATTAAAGGGGGATGTTAGAATTAATCTTTCCTTGGTATCTATGTAATTAAATGATATACCAAGGTCTTGTCATATTATTTGTAATTCCTTTAACAAGGAAATTAGATATTCCTCCTTAAGAGGAATCACACATTTGGCACACACACAATGTGGATGTGGCATTCATAGGAGACGGGAGTTACATGCAAACTCCTCCACTCATCTCTACTTAAGAGATGCCTCTCACACACTTGCAATAATAATCTTCTCCTCTCTCTCATTTTCTTCTCTCAATCTCTCATTGCTCTCAATATTGTATTGAGATTATTGCTCTCATTCTTTAGGCTTTGTGCCATATTCATATTATTCACAAGGGTTTTTTTATTGCTTTTCCCCTTTCAAATCCTTGTGTTCTTGTCATGGTTCTTGGAGAATTTTGGTGAACTATTGGTTGATCAATTGAAGAAATCTCTCTCTCTCTCTCTCTCTCTCTCTCTCTCTCTCTCTCTGTATTTTGGTAAAATCTTTTCCTTTGCATACTCTCTTGGATTCTTTCCTTCTTATTTTCATTATTTTCTTTAAGTTTCTAACAATTCAAATCCTTGGATCCACAAGTATGGATGCACCAAATTAATTTGTAATGTATCAAATTAATTACCTTTATATATTCAACACCAATCTTGAATGGATCTCTGAATAGGAAGAAGCTTGCATGGATGAGGATGGATAAATCTTCAACAAGGGGGCTCCGTAGAGCTTGAATCCTTTAATGGCTATCAATGGATCTCCTTGATGAATTATATGCTTTAATTATTGAGTGATTGAATTCTTTAATTATCCTTCCATATATATCTTGCATAGATTTCTTGATTATTCGTGCTTATTCTTTAGTCCTTAGTCCTTAGTGCTTAGAAAATGAGAAGAGAAGGCTTCCTTATATACAAGTATAGGGCACAAAATTATAGAGAGGACAACATATGAGAATTAAATTAAAATTAGGCATATACCCCTAGAAGTGGACCTATATTAAATATTTTTTAAAGATTCATTACTTCGGAGCCCAAAACAACCAACCCGAAAGTAGGAAATAATTCTTTCCAAGCCTTGACATTCGGTAATCTTGGAAACTTGAAATTTGGACCTTGGGTCAGGGTTGAGGTTGACCTTGAACTAGGTCAGGGTTGAGGTTGACCTTAGCCCAGAAGGTTGACCTTGAGCCTGAAGTCAAGAATCTCAAAGTTTCAGAGCAGGAAGTCAGAAATAGGTAGGAGAGAAGTGTAAAATAGGGCAGAACAGGGGAAAAGCCAGATCCAAGTCAAATAACCATTCAAGGCATTTGACATGACCCAAAACCACTTACTCAGAGGGATAAACTACTCCTAAATGGAAGTTCTTCCATTTTTTGATGAAACAATTACATATCCGTTCTTATTGAATGACAAATCTCTAATCTTAATCACTATATTATATCTTCTACTACCTTTTGCTTTATTAAAAATTCCAATATAACAAAGCTAAGTGAATCTCTAAGAACCATATAACAAGTTTCCCATAATTCCTTTAAACAAGGAAGCAACTTACTCTTTTAAGTGACAACAAAACAAGGACTTGGAAGTAGAGTCCTATTACAACTTGTCTCCTAACTAATTGGAAAAGAGTTTGTCTGGAATATTCTACTAAAAAATTAATTTTTAAGAATATTTTTTGGTTTACATAAATTTATTACAATTCATATCCAACTTTTAAAAAATTATAACTTGGATTGCAATAAATAGAAGAAGTTTGACTAAGTTTGTTGCCTTTCCCATCACCACTTTTTACTCAGTCCACTTCATATGGATGGTGATCCCTTATTTTGAATCATCTAAAGTGGTTTGAAGGTTTTTTTCCTCCTTTACATATTAATGAATCAGTTTTGAAAATCATAATTTCATTAAAAAACATGGAAGATATGCCCATTTTACTGAAACCATGTTTTGACTTTTTCGTACCTCCACCAATTGTTGAATATAGACAAGTGTCAACTCGCTTCTCCTTCTTTCTAGCTGCATGAGTGACTAAAATATCTCACAAAAAATATGTTAATCCTTCCAACATAATTAGAATTTAATAACCACCATTCATATAATAACTTACAATTATTTAGTTATTAACTAACTAAACATACAAATGTTTATTAATCATCATTTTTCATAATCAATGCTTCATGGAAATAAGGTAAAGTATGTAAGTATATTGGAATGGAATTATAAACATGGATTAAAATATCATGGATAATGACATAAAAAGGACAATTATTAGGCTCATCACACCCCCCAACTAAAATTATGTTTGTTTTCAAGTAGGGTATAGACGTTGGTTAGACGTGAAGGCTACCCATCTTGAAATCTTGTAACTTTATCTTGCCCTCTTCTTCATTAAAATAGAAACATTAACATCTTTCCATTTTCACTCAACATATTAAAATTTTATTTTTGTCTTGTATTCTTAAAATTCTCTATTTTTACACAATAAATGGCCCCTTTATGCTCATGTGTATAACATTGTCATTATCTTAAATACAAACCTCTTGATCTTCTTGACTATTTTTTTAGGCTTAGGACTATCATAGATTCCTAAAAATATTTTCATGATGGGTTAGCTATATTTTTAGGTACAATGACATGCCTAGTAATAGGCTCAATCATCTCAAACTTGTGTTGTTTCAACTATGGGCTGAAATTCTATATCCTTATGAAACAAAATCACACTATGACTATCACACTATCTCTCATCAAACATTGTCATGATCTTTATAATTATGATGTTTTTTTCTCTCGCATTTTTCATTCATATAACCTATATTTCATATTCACCCTCATTGTGTCATAAATATAATATTTATAAATCCTATGACTATGATGTTCAATTACTTTATTCGATTTTCCTAATTCCACTCTATGCCCACAACTAGACCATATTAAGTCTGCAAACATCAACATGAATGGATGGGGTAGGTATAAAAATATGCAATTACATCAAGGTCATTCTCTTATGGTCTAGAACATAATATAAGGCATGCACACTTCCCCTCAACTAAAAGGTCATTTGTCCTCAAATGACGGTGTATGCATGATAGTGGAAAACAAAGTCATTTACGAAGGATGTAATTTGAGAAATGATAATTGATAAAGCTTTGTAATTCATACATAGGTAATCAACTTGAAAAATGATAAAAATTACCAATAAATGGATAATCATAAATGAAAGTACCAATTGTGACATCTTGAAAGATGCAAACTTGTTGAATATTTGAATGTACAGGTCTTTGAAGATCTTACTAAACAAATCCCTGAATGAATTCTTATATAGGTGATGATCTTATGGAAAGACATATTGTCAATTAGTGCTAAAACACTTAGTCATCACAGTGTTGACTGAGCCAGCAGTGCAACCCAAGAAGTTACATTGTAACCCGAGCAGTGGCAATATCGAACGAGTAGACAGTGGTAATCAATATTTCCCAAGTATACAGAGTAGCCCGAGTGCCAAAGTTTAGTATGTTTTTCGAGTGACAACGTAATGCCCGAGTGCTAGTATATTGCCCGAGTGGATCACTGGACCCGAGTGAAAATTTTGGGCCAACTTAGCTTATATTGTTAGATATTAATTTATCTTATGGAAGCCAAATTATAGTTACATTTGGTTTGGATAAGGTATAAATATAAAGTATTTTGTTTATCCAAATAGTGTGTGAATATAAGTTTAGAAGCATGTATGCAAATATGAAGAGACAAATTGTTTAAGAGGCTAAAATAGTATAAGGAACAATAGAGACTCATCCATCACAATCAAGTGATTAATTTAATTCATTGGATCTTATTCAGCAAATCAGAGTTGCATTGAAGATCATCTACTGGTTCATCCTAACAGGTGCATTAGAAAAATCCTCTAACAAGGCGGACCTAACAGTCCTTTATAAATCTCCTAACAGATTTGCATTACTTGATTGTATTGTATTAAATCCTTTCACAAGGTGGACCAAATAGTCCTTATTGATCCTAATAGGGTAGGTTGTCGGAAGTGGTCATTTGTAAGCTTTAACAAGATAAATTTATACTACAGTAATAAATCTTGTGGGTACCATCCCCACCCTAATTTTACTTTCTATTTGGAAGGTTTCTAGGTAACCAAATATTGTGTCCAATAGTGTGGATATTTTATTACTTTTCATTTCATGCATGCAATTAGATTAGATAATCAAATATTGGATTAAAGGATAATTTTTTATTGGTTCCCGATTCACCCCCCCTCTCAGTTACCTTGACTCAGCATATTTCCAACAATTGGTATCAGAGCATAAGGTTCTCTTTACAAAAGTTTAACAACTTGAGAAAAGATCAAAGACAATGGAAATATATAGACTGGAGAAAGCCATTGAAAATGAAAAGATAGATCTACAAGTGGCCATGGATCAGATCAAGAAACTCAAGGATAAACTCTCTCTTTCCCTAAAAAGAAGAAAAGATTTAGTAGTACAGATGAATGAAAAAAGTTACATAGAAGAAAGAATTGATGACTTATGAAAAGAAAGAAGTTTAGAAGAAGCAGATGCAACAATTGAAGACCTACTTGCAAAGAATCTCAATTTACATGAAGAAGTCAGAAAATTGAAAGAGAACAAGAAATTCATTCAGTCATAATATGTGAAGTCATAGAACAAAAGATTCAAGCAAAAAATGACACAGAAATGACACAATAAGATAAAAGATTGCTGAGTATAAGATTAGAAGAAAAAGAAAAAGAAATCCATCATTTGTCGCTTCAGCAAGAAGATATGATAAATCAACTGAATAATGTAAATCAAGAAGTCATCAATCTGAGAACAGAAAATGAAAGACTACAGAATGATCTCAATATTGAAAAAAAAACCAATGAGAGTATGATGAATTCAAAAGGAAGCATGGATCAGTTGACAGAGAAAAATCAACTCAGACATCATGGACAAACTAGACCAGGTTATACTAAACAAGGTGAATCCTCACAATAAGGAACTCAGAAGAATATAAAACCTACTTGTAATCATTGTGGAAAATTAGGGCACACAATAAACAAGTGTTGGAGAAATGGAAAATCAAAGTTTAATGGTAAATGCCACAGATACAAAAAACATGGACATAGGGCAAGAAAATACACTGTGAAACCTAATTTTGAAGGAAAATGTTTCAATTTTAACAAACAAGGTCACAAATCCTTTGAGTGTAGAACTAAGAAATGGAACCCTGCTGAACAACTAGCTAAAGAAATATTTGGTTGGGATTACAAAACATGGAGCAGATGTTGTCACTATGGTGAATATGGGCATATTGGTGCTAATTGTGTAAAGAATCAACTCAGAAAAAGGAATCCTACTAAGAGATGCTATGTATGTAAACAACTCGGTCATCTAAGAAAGAATTGCATGAATAGATAAAAAGTGGATACTGGTTTTGAGAAAGGCAAAGCAAAGGTCTTAGAAATTAGAACTCAGATGAGTCAGCAGTGGGTAAGGAAATCCTTTGAAATTTTAGATCAAAAAAATGAAGGATCGAATGACACCCAAAGCAGTGAATTGGGTGGATCTACCATCTCCAAATAAACATGCAAGGAGACTACTGGAACTGTGCATACAAACTATCCTACATTAGTTCCAGACATGATAGTAATTCCAAATCAACATAATGATGCACTAGGACATATTATAGTTTTAACCGAGTCAAGATCTTAGTAACACCCAAGTTGCACAGGCTTAATCAAGTTAAGTCGGATTGTATGGTCTCGAGGATGCAGAAGTTAGTGTTCACCGAGCTTCATTCTAAGCTATGCTAGCTACCATGTATGAAGCATTTAATGAAAACCCAATGGTAAAGTCTCTTATAAAAGATGAATTACAAGTGTTATTATTTAAATATCTTTCAGTGTGTAGAGTGATTCAATTCCTTAAGCAATTCAGAGTGAATTTGTATTTGAAAGTTTTAAGTTGCAAAGTTTTTATCAGACCTCCAAGCATTATGGCATCTAAATCAAGCAACAAGGTTGAGAAAATATTGGAAATGTTGGTGAGGAATGCTATATGCGAACCTCCAAAGTTTAAGCTTCATCCAGTGGTTTACAGAGGAGATAGACCCAATGGGAGTTGATCATTCCCTAATTCCTCCAAGGGTATTGTTGGTCAATAACATTCGAGCCTTCTATCATTACATAATTCAATAGCTTGGAACATTGGAAATGAAGAATGCTCATGATAAACTATGTGAAGCTAGAAATATGAAACCAGAACACAAACACCTAGAAGTCAAGAGTTTGAATCATATCATGCATATTCCATATAATTTCCAAGTTAAGTGGATTAGGTTCATTCTGAGCCATATTCATGACATGTAGCTATAGCTGGAGCAACCAGTGAAGATTACCAAGACAATGATACACCGTGTTAGAGGGTATCTTATGCTAGATAAGTCTAAAGCCACCAAAACCTTACCCCAGGATGTCCTAGCTGAGAAGACTCTTGCCAAGTGGGATGCCAGAGGTACGAGACTAAATGGAGTAACTGACATGGAATTTAATTTTGGGATTCATATTATTTCTCACAAAATCTATAGCTCTAGCAGACCTAACAATGTAACATGTGAGGCCGTGGACTTGGCATACAAGGTGGTCAAGAACAACCTCTCATTCAATCTTTCTAAGTTGTAGCTCATCCAGTTGAGCAAGAACATGGAAAGCATCTGGGCATCAAAGACCAATCCATGTAAGTTTGGTTCACTTTTTTTCTGCATATTATTTTACATTCAGAAGTTTTTCCCTTCAAAAGGCACAGTTGTTTGGAAGAAGGACAAACCCATAATATATCAGATAAATAAGTACATATCTGAATTAGGAGATAATTTTGAGAGCATCATGGATGCATATTTTGAGGAATTCAGACAAAAGATGCAGAATAGGTATAGAATTACTAAACAATTGGTTTAAGACCATAAGGATGATGTTTGTTTCCTGGTTGAATCTGATAAAGTATATATTCAGGCAGTCAGACCTAGGGTTGCATGGGTGAAACCTCTTGCATAGGAGGTTAACATAGATGAGACCAAGAACATCATTGAAGCTCTTTTGAATGAGCATGTTGACCCCAAAGCACCTTACTTTGGTACATATGAAGAAGCCAAGAGTAGAACTTCAATAGAGATTGAGATTCCTAAGATTCTAAAAAGAGGAAAGAAGAGGTTAGCACAGTTTGGAAAGAAGTATGGAAAGACTTCACCTTCTATCTCAGTAAGAAAAGAAGATCAAATCAAGATAGAAGATGATGTATCTAAAAAGGAAGAGGAAGAGATAGAAGTAGAGCCTCCTAAGAAGAAAAAGAGGCTAGTTCTCAAGAAAACACCTAAGGCCCCTACCCCTAGCCTCACTACTAGCAAACCTAGAAGATCCAAATGGAAGCTCATACTACCAAAGGAAGATGAAGAAGAAGATATAGTAGTATTCAAGAAGCCTCCATGTACCTTTGAGAAGAAAATTGAAGAACTAAGAGAAGGCAGTGGTATGGGCTCTCTAAAATCACTGAAATATGCTTCTAGAATGAAGGATGAACATAAGAAAATTGAGGAAGCACTTGTAGAGAAGATGGCTAGATAGAAGTATGATCCATCTAAATTGAAGAGTCACATGCCTAAAGACCTATTCAAGGAAATATCTGTTCCCTAGAGCAATGTTGTCCGAACATAAAAATATATTAGAGAATAAACATTGAGGCAAGTCATTCCTACTATGACAAACAAAGAGGTAAAAGAGGCTATGAACAAGTATGAAAGAAATCACACTCCAAGGTTCAGGACCTTTCAGGTATTGAACAAGAATATAGAGGATGTGGTGCAGGAAACTAAAAATATATGGAAGACAGTCTTGGAAATCAAAGAAGAAGACAAGGCTGAAGTACCAAGTTCAGAAAAAAAGGAAAAGATTGATGATGCAGATTTACCTAAGGTAGAATCCATTGAAGCATCCAATGCAGAGTAGATAGTAATAGAGGTAATGACATCTATGCCACAATCACCTATACATATCATCCTATCTCTGAGAAAATACAAGTCTACTGAATCAACATCAAGACTAGTAGGGACCAAGCACCAGGATCCACCTACTACTAGGCCAAGCCTGACCGAGTCACAAAAGGTAACTGTGAATATTCCTTTAGTAAGTATTGATGCTACATTTGATTCAGACCCTACAATTGGTGCAACAAATATCAATGATCTATTCCAATTGAATACTGAGGAGAAGACTGAGGAAGGAAATGATATAGATGAAAGTGGAAAAGGTAAGGAAATTGTTCCTTCACCCAATCCTAAGGACAATGGAAAAGGAAAATAAATAATCACTGATGATATTGATCTTGAGCAAGACATTGTGATTCCAAATTGGGATCTATCCAATCTGTCAGTAGAGAAAATGAACACACTAGGGGAGATATGGAAGAAAAGAGCCACACAACAAAAGCTTTGAGCAGAAAAGAAGAGAAACAGAGTGCTAAAAGGCATAAAAGGTATATTCCTAGATGCACTAGAAGTAGAAGTAAATGAGAGTGATTCCATTATGGAACAACTTGTAGAAATAGTCCACAAGTTCAATACAGATTTAAATGGTCAAGAAAAACTACTGCAGAAAGCAGAAAGAAAGTTTGAGAACAAAGTTCTAGAGAATGTTGCAAGCAAGATTGCAATTGATCAAGTCAAGATAAATTCTCTCATTATCTCACTAGAAACTATAGTAAATAATGTTGCTTCATTATTTTTAAAGGTAAGTGATACTTCAAACTTCACAATGGAAATAAAGACAAAGCTGACAAAAATATATACAGATCTGAAAGAAAGTGCAAATCAGTTGGCACTTAACCCGAGTTCAAGTTAAACACACTTTGTGAAAACCAAGTATTTGACTGACATACAGGAAAAATTTCTAAGGGAAGAAGTAAGGACAAGAGAATCTCTCATAGCTATGCAGAGCCAAATTCTTCCACACATGGATGTAATGCAAAAATGTCTAGCTCATGCCAAGACACTAATTCATGACAACAACTTTTCAGTTTTAAAGCTTATGATGGAGCTATCAAAAAAGATACAAATAGATTTACACATCCTAAAGGTGTTGCAAGATAATTGGGACAACACTTTGTCTTAGATTTTGAAGGTACATAGTGATTTCCTATCCTATTTTGGTATTACCATATAGATATATTTTGGCATTTGTGTCAAAAAAAGGGGGAAATGTATATAGGATATAGGAAAGATGTATATAAGGAAATACATGTATAGAAGAGAAATAGAGCATGGATATATATAAGTGTTACAAATATAATTTTGGAAAATAAAAAAAAAATAAAGTCAGTTGTAACCGAGTCACAAAGATATTTCAAAACCTGAGAAAATACCCACACATATGGTAAAGGGGAGTTTTCACTTAGAAGGTTGAGCAGTTTAAGAACATGATAAGTGATTTTGGTCACTAATTCCAAAGGGGGAGATTGATGACCTTATGGCAAGAAATATTGTCAATTAGTTCCAAAACACTTAGTCATCACAATGTTGACCGAGCCAGCAGTGCAACCCAAGCAGTTACATTGTAACCTGAGCTGTGGCAACATCGACCGAGAAGACAATGATAATCAGTATTACCCAAGTAATTAGTATTTCTTGAGTATACAAAGTAGCCAAAGTGCTATTATATTGCCTGAGTGGATCACTGGACCCGAGTGACAGTTTTGGGCCGACTTAGCTTATATTGTTAGATATTAATTTATCTTATGAAAGCCAACTTATAGTTGCATTTGGTTTGGATAAGGTATAAATATAGTATTTTTTATCCAAATAGTGTGTGAATATAAGTGTATAAGCATGTATGAAAATATGAAGAGATAGATTATTTAAGAGGCTACAATAGTATAAGGAACAACATAGACCCATCCATCATAGTCAGGTGATTAGTTTATATCATTGGATCTTATTTAGCAAATAAGAGTTGCATTGAAGATCATCTACTGGTTCATCCTAAAAGGTGCATCAACAAAATCCTCTAACAAGGTGGACCTAAGAGTCTTTTATAAATCTCCTAACAGAGTTGCATTACTTGATTGTATTGTATTAAATCCTTTCACAAGGTGGACCTAACATTCCTTATTGCTCCTAACAGGGTAGACCATCAGAAGTGGTCAATTGTAAGCTTTAACAAGCTAAATTTATACTACAGTAATAAATCTTGTGGGTACCATCCCCACCCCAGTTTTAATTTCTATTTGGAAGGTTTTTGGGTAACCAAATATTGTGCCAAATATTGTGGATGTTTTATTGCTTTTCATTTCATGCATGTAATAAAATTAGATAATCTAATATTTGATTAAAAGGATAATGTTTTATTGGTTCCTGATTCACTCCCCCTCTCACTCACCTTGACTCAACATATTTACAACAACAGGTCCCTAAACAGTTTCATATTTACCATCCATTGTGTCACCTCATTGTTTGAATATTCACTTTGCATTTGGGTTCCTTTGGTTGTAGGAATTGTCTCGAGAAGTGTTGTCAAAATTTGTAGAGACTATTTCTACAAGAATTATCTTTGGCTATGTTGTCAACAATTATAGGAACTAACTCTGATACTATTTTCAATGGCTTCAAAAACTATCTTTGATATTGTTATTAAAAGTATGTAGTCAATAGTTGTAGTAACTAACTCTGATACTCTTGTCAATGACTTCAAAAACTATCTCTGATATTGTTAGTAAAAGTAGCGTAAACGATTAATTATTTTGTTGTAGCAACATTAGTAAACAAAATCATAGAACTTGTTGTGGCTTCATGGGTAGTAACTTTAGAAAAATTTCTCTATCCATTTAGTTTTGATACAACGTTTTATGGGAGTTAACTAGACAACATTGATAGACATTTTTGATCTCATAAAGACACAACCACCAAGTATAATATTTTGATTGATATGAAAGACAACTGAGGGGAAAGCGGGGGGGGGGGGGTGAATCTGTTGTCCACAAACTTTTAAACTTAATAGCACCAAAAATCAATTCCACCAAAGTTACTTTAAACATTAATTGTAAGAAGATAAAACATGGAAGCACAACAACCATAAAATACTTGAGACACCAAATTTACATGGAAAAACTTATTAAGAAAAAAACCACAAAGAATAATATTATCAAATATAAGAACATTGGTTAAGGTGATTTTCATAAATAAAGGTACAGTGCCAAAGTACTTACTATTCGAAGAGGGATGACTCACTACCGAAGAAGAATGATAAAAGAGAATAAATCCACCATTGAATAGAAGAACCAACTCAATCCAATAATCTTCACTCTTTTGATAGATAATGGTTGTATGCCAACACTATTCTAAAATACTAATTGTAGCAACAAAACCAATCAGGGAGGCATATCCTCTTCCATTTGTCTTCTTCACATAATTACACACTTGTATAGGAATCTGCAAAAATTCCACTTTCCACTCTCTCAAACGCACATGATCCATGATGATTTGTCCTTTATTCATATTAATCTATAACTTGAAAATTCTTCCATAGTCAGTCAGGAAACTAGCCAAATATAATTTAAAATAGGTCCGCACTTAACTTTCTCGTGGTGGGGAGGAATGAAAAGTGGACCACCATACATCATGTATGGGACCAAAAATATCATTATATACATTATTTTTCCTCTTGAAAAACCAAGGAAAAATAAATATGTGTAAACACTTGAGGTCATCCAAACCTAGAGTAGAAACACCATCAAAATTTGGAGCCAAGTCTCCAAAATAAAAAATCTCTTTCCAACTGAAATCTATGAAGCTAAGGACATTTATATCTAATTTCTAGAAGCACACCATTAAAAATAATCATGCGGATAAATGTGAAGCATGCATTTGTCGCAAAAACCATAGTATTTTATAACTAAATATATACAATCACCAAATCCTCTATAACATGGTCCGAACCATAAGACTTGCACTAGATATTTCCAAAGAGTTTCCAACGCCATGCTAAATTATCATCAAAAAATTCTCAACATACAGAGTATGTGGAGAAATATACTCAACACTAAATATAGAAATCATCCATAAATGACAACAATAACAAGTTGACATCAATGACAACCATGGTACATCTGTATTGATTCCTCAATCACTCATTCTGCTCAAATTTTCAACAATCTCCCCCTTTTTCATTGATTCCAACACACCAATCGCAACTTCTATGACCAAAATAAAACCCTCTAAAAAGTATCCAAAAACTCTCCCCCTTTGATGTCAATTGAAAAGGCCAAAGATGTAAATAATATACTCTTCTACTCAGTTCCACTTGAGATATACAAGTAAGCTCTCAACAATACCTAGCTCCCCCTAAGAGGTAGCCACCATCATTAGTCATGACAAAAGATGCACACAAGGCTCATTGGACCAATGCACATTCATATGCATTTAGTTCTAATAAGAGGGGAAATCAGCCCTAATTTGTCTTTGAGATACTCAATAGTATATTTAGATAATGCCTTAGTAGAGATGTCAGAAATCTATTCCTTTGTAGGCATGTATTAAAGCTTTACCTCATTCTCCAAAATGTTTTGTCTCAAGAAGTGATAACATATAGAAATATGTTTTTTCCTTGAGTGCAGTATCAAGTTCTTTAGAATTTTTATAGCACTAGTATTATCACACAAAACAGAAATGGGTTCATAAAGAATCATTCCAAATATCCTTTAATGTCTATTTTATCCTCAATATCTATGTACAAAATGAAGTAACAATAATATATTCAACTTCAACAATAGACAGTGACACAAAATTATGCTTCTTACTTGACCAAGCAACTAATCTAGGTCCAAGAAAGAAAGTGCCTCCACTAGCCATAAAAATGAAATTTGATTTACCAGGATACCATAGGCCAAAATCTTTTGTTCCTTTCAAATATCTGAAAATTCTCTTTACAACAACAACATGAGATTCTATGGGGTCTTGCTAAAATATAGCTACAAGACAAACAACATGCATAATATATTCTCTAGTAGCAGTTAGATATAGAAATCATCTAAGCATTGATTTGTACCTTCTTTCATTAGCCTTAGGTGATTTATCTTCCTTACTTATCTTACATCCAATAACCACGGGTATGCATACAACATTAGCATATTCCATTCAAAAGTTTTTCAACATTTCCTTCATATATTTTGATTTTGAAATGAAGATATCATCACTTTTCTAATTAAATTGTAATCCCAAAAATAAATTCATTTCCCCAATCATAGATATTTAAAATTCCTTTTGTATTTCCTCAACAAATTTCTTACACTTATCTTCATTTCCTCCAAAGATTATATACTCAACATAGAGAATCACAATCAAGATATCAATTGATTCAACCTTAAAGTATAGATTACCATTTTTTGAAATCCTTGCCTTAGAAATTAAATGTTAATCCTTGCATGCAAAGCTCTAGGAGCTTGATTGAGTCCATATGGTGCCTTCTTCAATCTACAGATAGTGTTCGGATATTCTGATAGCTTAAATCCTTCTGGTTGTTCTATGTACACTCCTTTTAGTTCTCCATTCAAGAATGCAAATCTTACATCCATCTGATATGATTTGAAGTCCTTGTGTGCCACATGTTATGCCCTACATCCTCGTCCCTACATTTTGTGTGCAAAATGTTGGGTTCCCCTTTTTTCTTTTTGTTTGTCTTTGCTTGCGGTTTTGCCTCTCTTTCCCTTCTATTTTCTTTCTCTGGGGTTTTCTTCCCCATTGTTGTGTTTTTTTTGTTTGGTTTTCATCTCTGGGACTCTAGTCCCAGAGGTTTTTCTTTGTTGGGAACCGGACTTCAGACCCCGGGATTCTTCACCACGATGTTCTTAAGGATATCGTCGCGGGGAATCCCTGGGCCCGGAGTCCAGAGGTTTGCTTGTCCGGAGATTGTCGGAAGAAGGAGGATTACCTTTTTACCATGGGTATAAATAGAAATTATCTATCATTTTCACATTTACCATGATTAAAACTTTCAGAGCGATTTCAAAGCGATTAACATAGCAATTTGCAGAGAGTTAGTGATAATCAATGCTTAACACTTCCAATCATTTCCAGGCGATTGCGAGTGCTTCGTGGTGGAAATTGTGACTATCTGATGAGCTGTAGATGTTGCAAAGCTCTCATGGTAGTAACTCCTTCCTTTCCTCCACCTTCTGCGTTCTTAGGTTGGTCTTTTCGTTCCCGCCTCTCTGGTTTTCTTTTGTTTTGTTTGGTTTCTTTTGTCTCGTTTGTTTTGTTCATCATCTTTTTGTTTGTTTGCCTTTTGTTTTCTATTTTCTAGTTCTGCTGCCCATTGGTGGGTCGGCTCTGCCAGAGGGTTGTCCAGCCTCTATGCAGAAGTGGTCCATTTGTAAAATATGTAAATAGCTGTATATATGTTTCTGCCTTGTCTGGTTTTCCCACGAACATCATTCCGCATTATATATTTGTGAATATGTGTGTATATTTGTATATCCCTCCATTTCTATGTGTATATCCTTTGGCCTTAGTGTATATCCCTTTGAGTGGCTTGACAAGCTGGTCGAGTTGCCTGTATTGCCAGTTTTCCACCCATGAACTCGCTTCAGGGTAGAAAACCACCTGTTTGAAACTCGGCTCTCAGCCGGTTTCAAACAGGCAGTTTTCTCTCTCCTCCATGAAACTAGTCAGACCCTCATTTATGTCCCATGCACACAATCAATTCCAGCCAAGTGGCCTTCACTTTTCACGCGTTCGAACAGTTGGCTCCGCTGTCATCGCCATAACTTCCATTTAATACCTACGCACGTGGCGCCCACGTGGGCTTGATGACTTGCCTTTTTACACGTCTTTGGCAACGATCACTTCTCTGAGCTCCACATCTCCTATCATCATCTATCCTATGTCCTTACCAAGTATGATAAAATCCCCGGACCCAGATGTTCTGTAAAATCTTAATTTTATGGTACGTTTTCTTTTTGGTTATCTTTGCATGAAACTAACTTTTCAGGAAAAGCAAGCATCGCGGTGGTAAGATCTCCAGACCCAAGAATATTTATTTTGATTAATGCATTTTGACGGTCGATTTGTCTTGCATGTTCCTAGAGTTCTTTTCCCAAAACATGTCTGAAGCATCCGCATCTTCTCCACCCGAAAGTCCAGAGCTACCTTCCGCAGCAGAAACCAGGGCAGCAGTAAAGTCTAAAATGGAGAAGGCCCTAGAGAAGATGCCCCTGACCATGAAATTTGTATAGGACAACATCATTATGGGCTCAAAGATTGAGTCCAAGGTTAAGCTGATAACCGACACCAGCGTCGGAACATGGCCGAAGATGCAGGCCTTGGTAAAAATAATGCACATCCAGCGACAGGCTAGAGATCAGCTGGCAATCAACGTCGGGAACTCCAAAATCCTCAGAGCAGCTTGTTTCTTGTGCTCCATGCAATCTCCAGAGCTTATCTTAATATTGGCCACCAACTACAATTCTTCTATTCGGGCCATTATGCTCGTGGTCGCAGAACCCACGGGATACCCCACTCCTCTGGTATCCCTCAACCCAGTCACATTCCAGGCAAGCCTGGGAATCCCATAGTTCGATAAGGCCTCAGTGGTTACAAGGACTAATGCCTTGGCTCAATTTACATAGCTGGAGGATGCCGCCTAGATATATATGAATACCCATTGGCTCAAGGCCCCAAAGAGGGACCCTAAAAGAATGAAGATAGAGATTCCCCACTCTGAGTTTAAGGAGAGCATCCAGATGGGGATGATAGCATTGAACCGGGTCTTTGGGTAGCCCTCCACCCAAGAGTTTTCTCGATGGATGTACTACTTCCTCCTTGGCATCTCCACCAAGGAAGGATACTTCGACTAGGCGACAATAATCTCCAACCATGTCGACTCCCAGTTCCAGCAGCTAAACAGGAATAATAAATTTTACATGTCTTCCTATGTTTTCTGGGCCCTAGCATAGCAAAGGCCCCACTCCCATGGCCTACTTATAGATGGCATGCTCGGGATTGGCCTAGGACAAAAAGCACCGTGGGACCATTTCCCACAAGTTCAATGCGAGGCCAGATTCCCCAATTTTTGCCGGGTAAATGACGCATTCATTTATTACCATCTGCTTACTCCCACCCGGGACGCTGGATATCACCTGTCCTCAGAGGCGATGAATTTGATCCATAGTTATGGACATTATTAAATTCAGTTCCAACATCACACCTACATTAGGGTCACTGGTTTCTCCGGGAAACCCTACTTGTTGCCCAAACACTGTGGGGACAAGATCGTGCTCTTGGAGTATTGCAGGCAAATAATGGAGGTGCATGCCCTCTTTGCCCTCAAAAATATACCTAGCATTCCATTCCCAATCACATGCGGGAATTACACATGCAGTCTAGCCGCTGCAAAAGAGGTAGACAATGAACTGAAAAGTTACAACTTGCAAGAATTTTATCTAGCATTGAAAAATTTTGATCCGCATGGAAGGATAGCAACGACACTGCCCTGGGCTTCAGAGCCCCATCATATCCATATGGAGGACTTCTCGGTAGATTTCCAAGATGATTTGGAGGTGCAGAGTAGGCACTATGTCAGAATGATGACCGACATGATGCAGAAATTGAAGCTCCAGAGGTTCCCGACAGACTTCTCAGATTCTGCCCACTACCAATCTCGAGTACAAGGCAAAGGGGATCAACAAAAAGACTCTTCCATCTGTAAACTGGAGTGTCCAAGAAGGGCCCATAATTGAAGACTTCACTTGAGAGGTGGTCGAGCGAAGCCATGCCTATTTCAAGAAGGTGTGCCCCAGAAGTACCCGCCGAGCAGCCCAGCCGATGCCAAAATTAACTCTATAGCCGGCACCAAAATTGACTCAGGGGGCCAGGACTTCTTCGCAGGGAGTAGATAAAGGAAAAGGAATAGACATGACCCCTCCTGCACAAGAAGTCCCCATCATAGAGAAGATAAAGTAATCGGTGGCAGCCTCCCAATAGATGAGGGAGCAATTAATAACACGGCTGGCCACTCCACCGCTCATGACCAGACCACTTCACCCCTCTTCCTCCCCGTCGCTGGCAGCCTTAATGGTGAAGGAAACGGGGGTGGATCCCATGGAGGTGGCAGCAATAAGAGATGCGGGGCCACCTCTGGTTACCCAGAGAAAGAAGAAGCTTAGCAAAAATCCAAAGGCAGAGCCGGGGTTGGGAACATCCCAACCACAACAAGTTGAGATCCTCTCTTCTAGTTCCCCAGAACCGAAGAAGGAAACAGAGCCTACAAAAGTCCCAGCTAGTCCCCCTCTGCAAGAGGAATTTGATGATGTATTTGTAGCCGACGAGTTTGGAAACTTGCAGGGGGACAATAAGAAAACAGAAACAGAGGTCCCAGGGGCAGAACAAGAGGCCATTGAACAAGAACCTGTGCAAGAACAAGAAAAACAGGTAGAGGAGGAAGAGCCAAAGCTGGAGATTGCCTCCGGGGCTCAAGTGATGCAAGGTCTGGGAGTGGACCAACAAAAGAAAGGTGAACAAATGGCATCTGCTGGGGGAATTGGACCTTCAGGAATAACCGTAACCCCAGCCACCACGTTCCAAGGGCCACTCCTGGGAGAAACCTTTGGGCAGGTGATTACAGTAGCTCAAAATCTAAATCTTGGCCCAACACCTCCCCTACTTCCAAAAGAGGTGCCAATAGAAGAAGAGGCCCCGACAGTAGAAGAGAAGAAATAGGAAGAGAAACTTGAAGAAGAAATCCCTGAGGAAGCCTACCAGAGCCCAGACCCAGTAATAGACACAAAGGACAAGGCCGAGGAGATGGAGGTTGAAGAGAATGTTGCTGCAGAAGAAGTTGAGGTAGGGAGAGGAATGGATGAGGTCCATGCCATTGAGGAACAACAACCACAGGACACCGAAGAAGAACCAAGGGAACAAATTTTGGTAGGAATGCCACCCCTATCGCCCCAGTGGTTGATAGAGAGCAAGAAAAGAAAAGCTCAGTCCGCTCCCGTGACTCCTCTCTCCCTGGCCGAAATGATGGCCCAAGTCTAGGCCCCACCAAAGGCCAAGAAAGCCCATACAGTTCATACCCTTCGAATTGGGCCGGGCGGAGAAATAGTTGCCATTGTGGCAACACCTCCCCCAGGCGCCGATGAAGAAACCGCGGACCCTAGAGACTATAATGTTGCAAAGGTATCACTAGGAAAGAGGGGAAATCAAGGTGAGGTAGACTTGCTGAAGGAGGTAGCAAGGGAAGTGGAGGCCTGATATGAGAAAGAATCCCAGAGGCTGAAAGCAGAAAAAACAAAGAATGCAAACCTTATGGGGTTGCTCACCGAGCTGGCTTGACCCATCAATGCCACTCCTCTAGAGGCCTCCACCTCTAAATATCTATCGCAAAGTGACATAGACTCCCTTTGAGTAATGAAGAAGAAAGCCCAGGAAGTGGACAAGTGGGTCACCCTGCAGATAGGAAACACCTGACATTTCCTGGCATCCACCCTCCCAGATTTATACATGGCCCGGTAGGTCATTCACCAGGCAGAAACTCTTATTGACTTGTGGGAGGGTGATGCCAAGAATTATTGGGCATGGAAGGTGGAGCTTGAAGAACTCCTTACCCTAGGAGAAGATATGATTTTTTAATCCAGAATTTTGGGAGATGAATCATTTGATTTTGTGAGAACCCAGCACTCCAGACTTGACCTCACATTGGAGGTAATCAAGCAACTGGTAGGGTCTCTACAAGATAAAGTTAACACCGTGAAATATTCTTTCAATTTGTATAAGTCTTTTGTAATAAAGACTTTTGGGGCTGATCCCCTTAGCACAGATACATGTACCCCCAAAGTTTCAGTTTTGGGGAGTTTTGATGAAATAATGAAGTCCCGGTATCAATCTCCAGAGGGGATAGATGGGGCCCAGATGACAAAGTTAACCCGCATGATACTTAGTGGTCATGACGCAATGAGAATGGCCGATGAGTTTAAAGAAAATGTTTCAGACCTGGGGGAACAAGTTGAAGTGGCCAAATACCGAAGGGCTAGCCTGAAAGATATTGATGAAGATGGCATTTCCCGCCTCCTCCAGGATTTCAATGATAATAAGCAACCCTGAGCTTTCTTTGGATGTTGGGGAGAACTCTAGTGTTGAGTATTCTTTATTCTTTTAGGGATGTAAGTTCCCGGATCCTAGAGTCCCGGATCCAAAATTTTATATTCTTTCAAGTGATTCGTGTCTCGGTCCCCGAGGCCGACTGGTCACTTTCAGAAGTGGTTAATAAAGGCTGTCAGAGGGTGGTTGGCTACATCAAGGAGGCGTCGACTTGACAGTTGGTTTTCTGACAGAATGGTCTTCTCAAGGCACCGCTTAGAAGTACACATGGCACATTGGAGACATGGCACCACATTTCCCATTTATGAGGCATGTAGCCTCGATCCCCAAGGGACCTACTTTCTTCTTTCTCCTTTCTGGATCTCTTCTTGAGGCCGATTCTTCTGCTGTATATTCTTTTCTTATTCTTTTGACATGGCAGACCTATTCTGTCTCAAGGTCTTTTGTAGGGTGGCACAGGTAGTACCGGCCCCCAGATATTGTATTTTATTGAAACATGATGTAAAATAGGGTTAGGGTTAAGAGAGAGTTGTATAAATAGCCAAATCGGCCCATTTCCAAGGGTCAACAAAATTGATGATTTTGTTTTCCATAGTAATAGCGAAGTGATTTATCATTTTAAGTTGCAGAGCTCAATGCTCCATTGTTCTATTTTTGATAGTTAGATGCTCCCCTGGATCCCCCATTGTACCATGCACCAATGCTTGCTGGAAGAGATATTAATGAAGAAGGAAGAATTCTGTGCAATGATGTTGTTGGCATTCCTGCTTCTGAGTTAATGGTATTTCATGCTTTATGTTATTTATGTCTTCTACTCTGATATATTAAAATAGATTAACGACCTCTTTTTCCCTCGCTACTAATGAAGTTCTAACTGATGGTTATGTATTTCTTCGGTATTTAGTGTAGTATGTCAGAGTATTATTGATGTTCTGAATGTTTAAACATGATTATAATTAGACAAAATGTTTCTAACCTTGCAGGATCTTTTTCATTTTATTTGCTAAGTGTATAATGCTAGGGGAAACCTTACTTTATTGAATCTCCAGAGGTGATGAGTTGAAGAAACCACCTATCCCCCTCGAAAATAGTCACTTCTCCCAACCGAGCCCTGCACCATCGTGACCTGACACCCAGGTGCTTGAAGGCCTGGGGAATATATTTCTCCCAGACAACCTTTGCAGGTGGAGTTGGCCGGTATCCCCAGAACTCGGTGACAACTTATGACTGTTGGTGGACCCAGTCAGCAAAACCCCGTCAACACCACAAAATCTAATTTTTTTGATATCTTCCATTATTTCTACAAGAGCACAAGTCTCCTCAAAATCAATACCTTCACCTTGTGCGTATCCCTTACATAACAGTCTTTCTTTGTTCCTTATTATGTTGTCATCTTCATCCAATTTATTCCAAAATACCCATTTTTTTCTAATTCAATTTGTGTCTCGTGGTATTGGGACTAATTCCCAAGTCTAATTCTTCTCAATCTGATCTAGCTCATCCTTTATATCTTTCATCTAATTTTGATCACTGCAAGCCTCATTTATAGTTTTCAATTCAATTTTTGAAATCAAACACAAGTTGACTTTTTGTTTAGAAGCTTTACTTCTTGTCATTAATCCTTTATTCTTGTCTCCAATTATCTAATTTTTTGAATGATTTCTCTATGCATATTTGGAAATCTTATAGGATTTTATTAGAGAAAATTCCTCAACATTCTATTCTTTATTTTTTGTAGTCTTTTCTTCTTCTTAATTTCTGGTAGACTTGTCTGATGCATACTCAATCTCAATTTGTATATTATTTGGAATATCTTCATCAACCTTTACATTTTCACTCTCAACTATCCTTCTTAGCCTTTTGTTATATCATCTGTAAGTTTTTCTCTTTGTAGAATATCTAAGAAGTATTCCTTCATCTTCTCTGGTATCAAACTTACCTAGATTCTCCTCATCTCTTCTAATGTAACATTTTCTACCAAAATCTTAGAAATATTTAATAGGAGTTCTTCCATACCATACCTCTTCATCTTCTCTAGTATCAAACTTTCCTAGATTCTCCTCATCTCTTCTAATGTAACATTTTCTACCAAAAAATTAGAAATATTTAATAGGAGTTCTTCCATACCATACCTCATATGATCTCTTCCCAAGGTTCTTCATGCTCTAAATTTTTTTTAGTGTGTATATTGCAATCAAAATTGCTTCTTTCTAGTATAATTCTAGTATATTTTCTTCCTTCATCATTGTTATTGATGTTTCCTATATTGTTTTGTTCATCCTCTCAACTACGCCATTCTTTTGTGGTGTTTTAGGAGAAAACAAATGTCCCCTAATTCCATGGTTCTCGTAGAAAGTGTTAAACTCATATGAAGTAAAATATCCTCCTCTATAAGATCTCAGACATTTGATTCTTTTGTCCACTTCATTCTCCACCATAGCTTTAAATATTTTGAACTTCTCTACTGCTTCATACTTTTCTCTTATGAAAATAACCCAAGTCATCATATAATAATTACTAATTAAAAGCATGAAATAGATTTCTCCTTGTATACTTCTGATTGTGGTAGGTCTGCATAGGTTAGTGTGCACTAAATCCAATAGTTGGGTAGTGAATTATTCTTTTTCCTTGAAATTTATCCTTGTCTATTTTCTTATTTGACATTCTTTGAAAATATTATTGGCAAGTCTTGTGAGCTTTGGAAAATCTCTCACTGCATGCAAAAAACTGATATTTATCATATTTCCAAAGTTGATATGAGACATCCTTCAACACCACAACTAGCTCTCATTGATATGAGACATTAAACAATACTTTCTCACAATCTTCAATTGATACATGTTTCCTTTAGCCTTCTTTCCAACAATAATTACAGTTTTGAATTTCTTCCTTATCTCATAACCATCTTCCTAAAATACAAGATTTTATCCATTCTCACACATCTATCCAACACTCAATAGATTATGATTCAAGCCTTTCATAGTAAATATTGCCAGTATTATATTTCCCATCAAAACTAATGGAAATGTTAGAATATTTAATATTTCTTTGGTTGTATTTATTTATTTAGGATAAATCAAGGTATCCTACATTTATTTAATTAGGATATTCTTATGGAATCCCTACATGTATTTTGTCCTCTAGTCCAAGTGCGAGAACATGTCATTTCTTGTAATTCCTTTATTAAGGAAATTATCTTATCCTCCTTAAGAGGATGTTCCCACTTTTCACACACCTATTATGGATGTTGGCATTCATAGATTGCTGAGTTACTTAGTAACTCCTCTCCTCATCTCTATTTAGGAGACACTCCTCTCTCTCATTTATACTCCATTAAGTTATTGTAAATTCTCTCTCTCTCTCTCTCTCTCTCTCTCTCTCTCTCTCAGGATTTGCCTCATTCATAATATCATAAGGGGTTTTTCTTTTCTTTCCCCTTTCAAAAATTCTTGTCTCCTTGTCTTGGCTCTTTTGGTGTATGCTCCTAGTTTTTCATTTCTCATACTAGCAATCTTATCATCTAATAACTCTCTTGGATTGTTATTTATTCCCTTACTCTTTTTATTTTTCCTTTCATAGTATCAAAGCTTGGGTTACTAATCCCTATTTGAGTGAAAGTTGTTGACGGTTACCATTTTGTGGAGCACATTTTGTTTTGGAGACTTTTTGGAGAGAAATGATTGAGTTTCATTTCCTAAATTTTGTGTTTGTAGGTTTTAATGTATATCTACATTTCCTTGTGTACTAACCCTATTTGGAAGGCTTACTACCAGAGAGTTTACTACATTTCTTAAAAAAAACTTAACCTCACTCAGGAAACTGCAAGGTTAAAGTTTTTTTGTCTAATATTTCATCTGCAAGTTTCTCTTCCATTTCAGTGCATTTGTATTGATAAAATGTTTATATCTCACGGTTACTTGTAGGATAATAGAAATATGTATTTAATAAATGTCATCTGCAAGATCAAGCATTATATAATATCTCTGTTTTATCTCATTGTTTAAATCATTGTAACTCTATTATCCTCTCTCTCCTATCAAATGCTTTCATTTAGTTTGCATTCACTTCCTTATGCATTCAAACATTTTTTGATTGCTTTTCTTCCAACATTTATCCCAATTATTGCTGCTAAAATTTTAAACTGAATCTTTGCAGACCGTGAACTCTGAACCTGTTGTGCAGGTTGCCCAATACTTAGCCATGTGTGTTACCCAACACTAACCCATGTTTGAGTGCCCCTTGATTCAGGTGCCTCTACAAAGGGCTGGTTAACCTCAATGGTTTAATTTTGTGTGTGGGATGCTGAACTCTCATTTAAGTTAAAACTTAGTTTGTTGTTGCCACCATTCATATTGGTTTAAATTTTTGCTACTTCGTAGCATTTGATCATTGAATGTAACTCCCACTCACATTTGAATGCCTCATTCTGAGTTTGAAATTATTGGTATTAGTTGACAATCATATTTGCATAAATTCTTGTGCATCTATTTGTAATGTTTCTGTAGTGTAACGCCTATGTATTTATCAACAACCAATCATATCCATTTTCATTCTAGTTTACACCTGCGCACAATCATAGTTTTTTTAATTAGTTTGAACATTTTTTTTTAATCTTATTGAATCTTTTTGATATCGACTTACTGATATTGTTTTTTTAAATAATTTGTTTCTTTAAATAGTTTAATTAATTATTCCTTTAATTATTTAATTATATTGGTTTCAAATAGTTTAATTAAAATTGTTTTTTAAACTGTTCAATATCTTGTTAAATAGTTTAATAATAATATTTTTTTAAAATGCCAATAAATACATTTTTTATTTAAAATTTGTTTAAATAAACTAGAGGCTTTGTTTATCATTTTTAATACGCTGTAATAATTTCCATTATTATAAGCATTTTAATTTCACTTTTATAGTTTAAATTCAAGATTTAACCAAAATGTAAACTCTTTCAAAAGGTTTATTTAATCAAATCAAACCTTCATTAACATTACGTTAAATTCAATTTTATGATTCTTTGGCATTTATTTATCATTATTTCTAACATGTTTTTATTAATTATAAAGTTTATCTCCTTTATCTCTACATTATTGTACACTCATGTCTACATTAATTCCCAATCTATTAAATTAAACAATACTAGTTATCATGCCTGGAAAACACATATTTCTAGTTTAAACATATGTTAGATGTTACTACTAATGTGACATAACCAAGGTAGGAGGGTCCAAGAAAATAAACTATCCAACCTTGCAGCAAGAGTTACACTGCAGAAATACAAATATTTCAAGAAGAAAATACACAGATCTAGAGTATGGAACAAACATTCACACCTTTGTATTAACAAGTAAAATAATTACAAAGCTCTAAAATAGCATTCAACATGCCTAGATCAAATTCTAGGGACTTATTACAAAGAAAATCAACTTATTCTTCCTGACCTATGACTGTAAACAACCTTCTTCAAAACCCTAACTTACTGCCTTTGATCTCTAGCTTTCATCCCAAACAAGGACCAAGATCCAACCTAAGTATACAATCGCAACCTAACAGGTCAGCCTCAAGATTACATTTCCCAAGAAAAACAAAACATGTTACCAACTAACTTCAAGCAACCTCCAATCAAAGATATTTAACCAACGAATAAATCACAAAGAGAGATCATGCAAACAAGTTAGAAAAACACATAGCTACATAGGAAAATGAGTCATCAACATCGCCGATCAAGGAAATCCAACCAAAGACCCAAACATTGACTGGTTCAAGAACACATTATAAACACAACCAAATAATCCAACATAAATTTAGGCGTAATACTCCAAATGAGTTTTGATCATAGGAAAAGATTCCTATTGATCTCAAGAACATGAATCTATGACCAAAACCACCAAGGGTTTGTAGAACTCGACCATGAAAAGAAACATGATAACCAGTGACCCGGAACATAAAGACTCAAATGTTTTTGGTTGATGCAAGATTGCAATGAAACCAGATGCTCCTGCATCAGACACCTGAGGTTATTTGAAAAGTGAGCCTCTCACTTTGCTAAGATGAAGGAAACCAAATCAGTTTAACTCCACCTAAGAAATCCATGAAGAATCCTCAACTAATCTATTTTCCACTTAACAAGATATTCCTCATACTGCTTTCCTCTAGTGCTTCGACCAATTCTGGTATCCAAGATCTGTTCAACCTCCTCCTTCTACTTCTAGGATACTACAACTCACTCTCTTATCCATCTCCATCACTACTATCTAATTCATGATATTCATGCAAGTATTCTATGTTTAATATGTTTGATATGTCCATGTCCTCTAGCAACTTGACTTTATAAGCATTCCCTAAATCAAACTTTCTCAGAATCCTACAAGGTCAAAACTTCATCTTTAACTTAATTTAGGTACCAAATGGAAATCTACCTTTTTTCTTAGGAAACCATCACTTCATCACCAACTTTAAATTCCTTATGTTTCCTCTTTCTATAATCTCTCTCCTTATACATATCATTCATGCCTTCCAGATGTTTTAACTCTATCATGAAAATCCTTCATATGATCAATAAACTATTCTGCTTCAACAATCTTCTTTTCTTAAACACTTATATACCTCAATTCTATTACTCCTTTAGGATGTAAACCATAAAAAATTTCAAAAGGTGTTCTCCCAGTACTCCTATTTAGTGAATTATTATAAGAAAACTCTGCTTGTGCCAAAACCAAATCCTAATTAGCTACCTTCTCACCAACCAAGCATCTCCAAATTACCCAAGATCCTATTAACAAATTTACTTTTTCCATCAGTCTGTGGGTGAAATATAGAACTAAACTTCAATTCTTTGTTAGGATTCCTCCAAAGTGTCCTCCAAAAATATCCAAGAAACTTATTATCCCTATTTGAAACAATGCTCTTAGGTAACCCATGCAATCTGACAATGTCCTTGGAAAACAAATCAGTTATATGTATTGCATATGATGTCTTCTTACAAGGAATGAAATGAGCCATATTTGAAAACCTATCAACCACCACAAAAACTAAATCATTACCTCTTTGAGTCTTTGGAAAACCAAGCACAAAATCCATGCTAATCTCCTCCCAAGGCTTCTTTGATACAGGTTATGGTGTATACAATCTAGTATTCTGACTATTCCCTTTAGCCATTTGACAAATCCTCCACTTTTTAATGAAATTCCTAACATCCTTATGAATCTACAACCAATAATACTGCTCCTTGATAACTGCCACTGTCTTATCAATCCCAAAGTGTCTAGCTAATCGTCCATAATATTTCTCCTTAATCATGTTGGTATACACAAATGAAATCCTTTGAACAACAATCCGTCCTGTGGGAGCTAATCCAAAAAAGAACTCCTATCGGTAACCAAAGGTTCCTTACAATATTTACAAGGTTCAGAAAAACCAAGATCACTCTTACAGAAAGTCTGCAATTCATCAAATCCAAGCATTTTCACCTTCATCTCTGTCATAAGATTCTTTCTTCTACTTAATTCATTAGAAAATTTATTATACTTACCACTCCTATGCTTCAACACAAATGAGTAACTCTATAAGAATTCAACCCATCTCATATGTCTCTAATTCAACTTACTTTGACTATGCAAATACTATAAACCTTGATGATTAGTATACAATACAAACTCCTTAGGCAATACGTAATGTCCCCACTTCTTCAAATCTTTAACAATAGCATAAAATTCTTGATCATAAACATAATACATCCTCCTTGCATCATTCAAATTTTCAATAAAATAAGAAAATGATCTACCTTCTTGACCCAGTACTGCTTTGATTACACTTCCACTAGCATCACAATCTACTTGAAATACCTCAATAAAATTTGGTAGTGCTAACACAGGTTGTTCAGTTACCTTTTGGTTTAATAAATCAAAGCTTCTTTGTGCTCCATGTGTCCATTTTCATTCTTTCTTTTCTTCCCTCATTGTCTACGTCATAACATTGCAAAAAAAATAATTCCTAATGAACTTCCTATAAAAACTTTCCAAGCTGTGAAATGATCTTACCTCACTAACACTTTCAGGTTTACGTCATTCAACAATTACTCTAACCTTCTCAGGATCCATCTTCAATCCTTCAACAAAAATTACAAATCGAAGGTATACAAGCTCATTCTACATAAAAGTACACTTTTTCAAATCTATCAACAACTTCTCCTCTCTTAACCTTTGTAATACTTGCCTTACATGCAACATGTGTTCATCTTTTGTCTTACTAAAAATAAGAATGTCATCTAAATAAACTATGACAAATTTACCTAGAAAATCCTTCAACCATGCATTCATCAACCTCATGAAAGTACTTGGTGCATTAGACAAACCAAAATACATTACTAACCACTCATACAAACCTTCTTTATTTTTAAAAGTAGTCTTCCATTCATCCCCTTATCTTACTCTGATATGATGATAACCACTCTTCAAATCAATCTTTGTGAAATAATTACCTCCACTCAAGCAATCCATTATTTCATCCATCCTAGGTAAAGGAAATTGATAATTGATAGTAATATTGTTTATTTATCTAGAATATGTACACATCCTCCACTCTCCATAATTATTAGGTGCCAATACTTTAGGTACTGCGCAAGGACTCAAAATTTCCATTATTAATCCTTTCTACAACAACTCATGCACTTGTCTATTCAACTATTCATGCTCTGCTGGTGTCAACTAGTGGGCTTCTTTATTAGAAAAAATAGGTCCAGGAATTAGATCTATGCAATGATTAATACTCCTAATCGGTGGAAAACCATCAGGTATATTATCTAAAATCACATTTGTAAACTCATCCAACATGTAATTTATCCCTTCAGGTTATTTACCACTCAGATCATATCTGTAGTCTTCTTTGGAACAATAGAAAAATACACATTCTCATGTGTCATTCCTTCCAATAATTTCCTCCATAAACCATGAAAATTCTAGCACTAGTACAAATTTCCCCTTTAAAAGGTTCCTCCAAAGGCATCAATCTCTATCTCATACCATTAGCCACAAAAGTATATGTATTTTTTCTCCCATCATTTATAGATTGTGTATCATACTACCAAGGTCTACCCAAAAAAACATGAAATACATCCATAGAGATTATATCACACAAGACTTCATTATGATATTTCTCTATTTTCAACTTAAGCCAACATTGTTCACTTACAAAAACCTTGTGATCATCTTTTATCCATGCAATCTCATAGGGTTTGGAATGTTTCAATCTATGCAATTGTAACTTGTCTACCATTTCCTCAGATACCAAATTATCATTACTAAAACCATCAACACCAACTTTACATACCTTATCACCAACAAGACCCCTGGTTCGGAACATGTTCTTTCTTTGCCAAGAGTTCTCCATCTTTTCAACATGGTACAAGGTTCTCCTCATGATCAATGTCTCTCCCATTTTAGCCTAATAATTGTTAACCAATTTAGCAGATTCCTCTTCTTCCATAAGAGTTGTCCTTCTACTTCTTTCTATTCTTCTTTCAGATCCACCTTGTTTTCACTTAAAGGCCCTATGACCTTCTCCACCATACTTGAAACAACTGCCCTTAAACACCCTTTTATCATCTCTTCAATAGCCCTCATTCCTATAGCCACCTTTGTAAGAATTTATCTCAGGAGTATTCTCCTCTCTCTTCCCTTTATCAAAGTCACCAACCAATATACCACCTCTACCTCTCTGGATTCTTCCACATCTTCCTCTTTTTCTATGTTCTTCTCTTCTATTCAACTTGTATTTATCCTTTAGGGCATATTGGTAAGCATCTTACACATTCCCAATCTTAACCATACTGAGCTCCTCTTGTATTGACATCCTCAAACCATTCAGGTATCTTGCAACTCTCTCTACTTCATCCTCTTTAAATCCAGATCTAGTATCCAACTTGTAGAACACCTCAGTGTATTATTTCACATTCATATCCTTTTGTCTCAAATTCTGCAATCCTCTGATCAAGCTGACCTAATAATTAGAGGGTAAGAACTTTTCTTTCATCTTGTTCACCATACTATCCCAAGATTTGGGCTTCTCTTTACCTCTACTCCTCCCATCATTCTGCAAATGATCCCACAAAAGTGAAGCATGACCTCTTAACTTAGTACAAGCATACTTTACCTTCTTGTCTTCATCAGTACCTTCAAAATCAAAATTCTTGTCCATAGATGAGATCCAATCAAACAAATCATCTGCATCCAATCGGCTATCATAATCCTGTGGATTAAAGTGTGGTCTTATATTAACCCTAATAAGAGCCCTAATAAACCTTTCTTCTCCTTGATCCACTTCAGGTTATTCTCAATTTTCTCCTTAAACTTGTTCTTCAATTTATTCTTCAGCATCACTTCTATTTGTCAGCCTCTCCTCTGGGCTATTTATACTGCTTCCAATTTGGCAGCAATCTGTCTCAACATTTTAATAATATTAGATTCTACACCTTTTCCACCTCTAGCTCCTCTCCTATCCAACTCTTATGATTCCTCTACAACCGCGGGTCAGATCCTTATTCTGCTACCCCATGACAAACTAGATGAATAACCACACACTCAGGAGACAAGATCTATTCACCACAATAAAAAAAATTCACTCTAATACCACCTGATGCAGCCAAGGTAGGAGGGTCCAAGAAAATGAGCTATACAACCTTGCAACAAGAGCTAGACAATAGAAACACAAAGATTTCAAGAAGAAAATACATAGATCTAGAGCATGGAACACACATGCACACCTTTGTATTAACAAGTAAAAAATTACAAAGCTCAAAAATAGAATTCAACATGCCCAACTCAGATGCCAGGGACTTATTACAAATAAAACCAACTTATTCTTTCTAACCAGTGACTGTAAGCAACCTTCTTCAAAACCATAGCTTACTGACTTTGATCTCTAGCTTCTGTCCCAAACAAGGACCAAGATCCAACCTAAATATATGACCTCAACCTAATAGGTCAACCTCAAGATTACATTTCCCAAGAGAAACAAAATGTGTTATCAATTAACTTCATCCCACCTCCGATCAAAGATCTTTAACCAATCAATAAATCGCAAAGAGTGATTATACAAATAGTTTAGAAAAACACATATTTACATAGGAAAATGAGCCATCAACACCGTCGGTCTAGGAAGTCCAACCAAAGATCCAAATACTGACTGGTTCAAGAATATGAAGAACACATTCTAAACATAGCCAAATAATCCAACATAATTATAGACACGATACTCCAAATGAGTTGCGATCATAGGAAAAGATCGCTAATGATCTCAAGAACACAAATCTATGACTACAACCACCAAGGATCTAGAACTTGTCTGCAAAAATAAACACAACAATCGGTGACTAGGAACAAAAAGACTTAGATGTTTTTGGTTGATGCAAGATTTCAATGAACCCAGATGCTCATGCATCATAATGTTGCTTCTGCTCCATCCGCTACTGCTCCTAAAGCTATAATTGATGCTTGGAATGTTAAAAATGAGGAGGCACTTGGTCTCATTGGAATCTCTCTAAGTCCCAATTTATATGTGTTAATTTCTAACTACACTACAACTCATGCAACATGGGACATTATGAAAAACACCTACGATAGTCTGAATGAATTAAGAAATATTCAACTCTAAGATCAATTGGAGGATATCAGGTATACAAACTTTAAATCTATAGATGATTTTTTGCTCAAATTTGATTCCGTTAGAAGTCAATTGCATGGTTTAGGAGTAACTTTACATGATATTCATTTAATTCATATCATTTTAAACAAATGTCTTCCTAGACAATTTCAACAATTTGATTATTGGTGATAGGAATCAAGGTGTTTAGACTAGTGGAAGACTTGCTAGAAATAGAGATGAAATTTGTTTGATTTCTAAGATTTAACCTAAGGATGTTGATGAAGCATGTAAAGATGAAAGTTGGGTTAAATATATGGAAGAAGAATTGGAATATATTGAAAACAATAAAACATATATCCTAGTTCCCAGACCTAAGGACAAGAATGTGATCAAAACTAAATGGGTATCCAGAAACAAATTGAATGAAGATGGTGAAGTTGTTCAAAATAAAGCTATACTTGTTTGTGAGGGATAATCATAGATGGAAGGTGTTGAATTTGAGGATACCTTTTGTCTTGTTTCTAGAATTGAATCTGTTAGAATGTTCTTGCATATGATACTCACAAAGATTTCAAGGTGTATCAAATGAATGTTAAATCTACATTTTTGAATGGAGAGTTGGAAGAGGAAGTTTATGTTGAGCATCTTGATGGATTTACTTTGATTGATTAGAGTGACATGGTTTGTTGACTGAAGAAATAATTGTATTGATAAAGGGTGCTCCCCTTATTAACATAAACACACAACAAAATCGAGAATAACAATGATTTGCAAAGATAGGAAATGGGATTTCTCTTATCCACAATGAAATGAAATTACAATATTATGAAATATAACATGCACATTCAAAATTATAACATGCACATTCAGAAATATAACATGCACAACCACATGGGAATTTTATTACAATATTCTAAAGGCCAGAGCCACCAGAACTACCCTAGACAACCCTACGAGCCTTCCATATATATGCAATTTTAACCGCCCAAGAATATTCTAGAAATCAAACCCTAAAGTTTGAGGCCGACCACCCCTAAGATATTATTATTCATTTTTATTACATTAGAATAAGCCCAAACAACTTCAAAACCCAAAAAGGAATTTTGAAGGGACTTTATCTTTTTCAAGTTTAGGTAGCGCAACTTCTGGAGACCATAACTCATCACCCGTTGAACCGATGGGCAACCCTAACCCCATTTCAGAAATGACACAAAGTTCTCTACAATGCCTTACTGATGCAAGCTACAGTTAGCCAAGGTTTGACCCCATTTGAAGCCTTCAAAATAGAGTTAAAAGTTTTTGTACCCTGTAAAATAGTAACTTTCTAGAATAGCAAATCTGTACAAAATAGCCCTTATTAAAAAGAAACCAAAAAATATTTTTGGGTGATGAAAGATTGCTCTTACACCTAGGATGCTCCTGCATAAGACACCCAGGGTAATTTGAGAAGTGACCCTGTCACATCTTAGGTGGTCAAAGGAAAACCAAGACGGTTAACCTCCTCCCTTGATAGCTATGATGAATCTTCTATAGGTCATCCTTTCCATTTGATCAAATATTATTCATATGTCCTATTCCTTGTGCTTTTTCCAATATGACTATCCAAAATGTCTTCAATCTCCTTTGTAGCTGAAGTAGTTTCTAGAATATTCCACTGTGCTTCTGTGATCTGATCCTCAATACCTCCCTCATGATATTTTGTCAAATCTAAAATGTTAAATACTAGTGAAATATTAAGTTCACTAGGCAAATATACTTCATGAGAATTTCCTGGATCATGCTTCTTTATTATTTTGCATGGTCAAAACTTCTTCATCTTTAACTTATTATATGTTCCTACTAGAAATCTCTCCTTTCTCAAATGAACTATGAATTCATCTCCCACCTAGAATTCCTTATGCCCCATTTTCTTGTCTTCCTTAGCCTTGTACTGTGCATTCATTTTATTAATATGTTGCCTCACCTCCTCATGCAAATTCTTTGAATATTTTGCAAAGTCTTCATCTTCAACGCTACTTGTCTCTCCTTTGTCCAACTTTCTTAATTCTGATACATTTCTGGGACTACTTCCATATACTACATGGAATGGTGATTTACCAGTGCTCCTATTGACATAATTATTATATGAAAACTCTGCCTTTGGTAAAACCAAATCCCACCCCTTTGGTTTATCTCCAACCAAGAATCTCAACAGGTTTCCCAAACTCCTATTCACAACTTCTGTCTGTCTATCAGTCTGTGGATGGTGTGCTGAGCTGAACTTAAAAATTGTCTTCAACTCTCTCCACAAGGTTCTCAAAAAGTACCCAAAAAACTTGGTGTCTCAATTTGAAACTATGCTCTTTGGTAAACCATGTAGTCTTACCACCTCCCTAAAAAACAATTCTGCTACATGAACAACATCATTAGTCTTCTTGAAAGGAATTAAATGTGCCATTTTTGAAAACCTATCTACCACTACAAAGATGGAATCATGCCCTCTCTGAGTTCTCGGTAGGCCAAGAACAAAGTCCATACTAATATCCTCCCATGGCTTCTCTGGTACATGCAATGGCTGATATAACCCTGTAGTCTGCTTCACTCCTTTTTCAATATGACATACTCTGTAACCTTTTACAAATTTATTAACATCTTGCTACAACTGTGGCCAATAATAGTTTCCACTAACCAGAGAAATGGTTTTTTCTTGACCAAAATGTCCATCCAGTCCTACACTATGCTTTTCTTTGATTATATTCTCCCTCATGGAACTCTTTGGAATGCACAACTGACTACCTCTAAACAACATATCATCCTAGATTATGAAATCCAACCATTTGGTTCTATCCCGAGTAACAGGTTTTCTACAAGCTTTTGAAGCTTCACCAAAATCAGGATCTTTGGGATACAAAATCTTTAGTTCCTTAAGCCCAACAACCTCAATCTACATCTCTATCAACAAAATCAATATTTTTCTAAGGGCATCTACAACCATATAAGATTTCCCACTCCTGTGTTTCAAAACAAAAGTGTAACTCTGCAAAAACTCAACCCATTTCAAATGCCTTTGATTCAACTTTCCTTGACTATTCAAATATTGAAAAGATTGATGATTAGTATATAAAAAAAAATATTTTGGAAAAAGATAATGTCTCTACTTCCTCAAAGCCTAAACTATAGCATAGAACTCCTGATCATAAACATACTATTTTTCTCTTGGCATCATTCAACTTCTCACTAAAATAAGCAATGGGTTTACCTTCCTGACTCAAAACTACTCCAACAGCATTACCACTAGCATCACAGTCTACTAGAAACACCTTGTTAAAATTTGAAAGTGCTAAAATAGGTTGTTCTGTAACTTTTCTTTTCAACAATTCAAAACTCTTATATGCCCCTATAGTCCACTTAAACTCTTTCCTATCCCCTCTCATTGTTTCAGTCAAGGGTCCACAGATACCACTGAAACTTTGAATAATTTTTTTGTAAAAGATAGCCAAACCATAAAAATATCTTACCTTAGTAGCACTCCTTGGGGTAGGACATTTGAGGATAGCCTTCACCTTCTCTGGGTCCATTTTTAGACATTCTATTGAGACTACAAATCCCATATACACTAACTCCTTCACAAAAATGCACTTCTTCAGATTAATCGACAACTTATCTTCCCTTAACCTCTTAAACATATTACAATTATGTATTATAAGTTCTTCTAATGTCTTATTGAAGATCAAAATATCATCCAGGTAAACAATAAAAAACTTACCCAGAAATTATTTTAGTACTTCATTCATGAGCCGTATGAATGTGCTTGGTGCATTGGTTAGCCCAAAAGGTATGACTAACCAATCATACAAGCCCTCCTTTGTCTTGAAGACTGTCTTCCATTCATCTCCTTCTCTGATCCTAATTTGGTAATATCCACTCTTTAGGTCTATCTTTGTGAAATACAAAGCTCCACTCAACCAATCCATAATATCATCCATTCTTGGAAAGGGAAATCTATACTTGATGGTGATCTTATTGATAGCCCAATAATCTGTACACATCCTCCATTCTCTATTTTTCTTTGGTGCTAATACATCTAGTACAACACATGGATTCAAGCTCTCTTGGATCAATCCCTTTTGTAACAACTCATGCACTTGTTTGTTCAGTTCCTCACTCTCTACTGGAGTCATCCTATGGGCTTCCCTATTTGGAAAATTGACCCCTGGGATCAAGTCCATCTGATGACTGATCTTTCTTACTGGTGGTAATCCATCAGGTACATTATCAGAAACAATATCCTAAAACTCCTCCAACAAGTTTGCAACTTCTGTAGGTACATCTTCTACTTCTTCTTTACCCACTTTTGGAATTAGGGAAAAACACATGCTCATGTCTCATACCTTCTAAGAAATTTCTTCCATCAGCTAAACATATTCTGGCATTACTACATACCTTTTCTCCTTCTTCCTTCAATGGATTTATCTTGTGTTTGACTCCATCCTTTGCCAAAGAATAAGTATTAGCATGACCATCATGTATGACATACCTGTCAAATTGCCAAGGACTTCCCAACAATAAATAGCATGCATCCATGGGGATAATATCACAAATTACCTCATCTCCATAACTCCCAATCTTGAATTTTACTAAGCACTTCTCATTGACCAGGACCTTGTGGTCATTCCACACCCATGAAATTCTATATGAATTTCTTTTGATACCAGATTATCAATGCTTCCACCATCACTAATCACATCAAAACACTTATCCTCACACTTACATCTAGTGTGAAATAGGCTCTTCCTCTGATCTGAGCTCTTCTCTTCATTTATCAAGATCCTCATGACAACTAGGGTTTCCCCTCTCTCAACATCATCTACTAAGCTTCTTCATTTGCATGTGTAACTTGTGCATGGACTTCAGTCCTCCTATCCACCCTTCCTTGATGCTGTGGGCATTCATAGGCTTGGTGTTCTTCTCCGCAACGGAAATATGTCCCACAAAAACCTCCTCTTCCTGGTCCTTTCCCTCTTCCTCTTCCTCTCTGATCCCTATTATTTTGATCATGGGAATGATTGTAATTATTTCCCCTTTTATTTTTACTTCTACTTGAGTCATCATTCCTTTTCTGGTCTTCATTTCAGCCTCCATAAGACCGTCCGCCGGATCTTCCACCGCGACCTCTTCCATCTTGCTTTCTTTCAAACTTCTTGTTCAACTTCTCTTCCACTCTTAGAGAAAATAGGTACACCTCTTTAATACTGGTCATTCTAACTAGAATCACATCATCTTGAATACTTGGCCGCAATCCATAAAGATAATGGGAAATTTTTTCCTTCTCAGGTTCTACATGACCTATTCTAATGAGGACTCGATAGAACTCTTCTGTATACTCCTGCACAAATTTTCCCACTTGTTTCAACCCTTGCATTTTCCTCAGCAGATCAAGCTCATAATCAACATGAATGAACTGTCTCTTCAACTTCTCCACCATTCGGTCCCATCTTGTGATTTTATCCTTTCCTCTTCTATTCATGTCCAATTGAATCTCCTACTACCAACTTTTTACATGGTCCTTCAGTTTGGCCTTTGCAAATTTGACCCGATCTAGATCTTCAACATCTTCATACTCAAAATATTCTTCTAGATCATTGATCCATTTTATTAGCTCCTCTGGGTTAAGATTTCCCAAAAATGTGGGAACTTCAATCTTGGGTCTCTTTCCAATCTTCGAAATGGCCCTTAAAAGCCTATCATGTTCAGGATATCTAGGCGCTTCTGATGCTTTCTGGTCACCTTATCCTTCTTCTTCAAATTCCTCTTCACTTTCATCTCTAACTACAATATTCATTCCTCTACACAACTCCTCTTTCAACACTTACACTTGTCTCTGGAGGACTCTAAAACCCTCTTTTGTCACACCTGCAACTCTCCCACCACGGTTCCTTTGTGGATGCATTTTTGGCTCTTGTCACTCAAACCCACAACCACAGTCCTGGTGCAAACTACCTCATAGTCGATGATCTATTGACACACTCATGAACTCCTACTTTGGTACCACTTGATGAAGGGTTCTCCCCTTATTAACAAAAACACACAACAAAATTGAGAATAACAATGATTTGCAAAGACAGGAAATGGGTTTTCTATTATCCACCATGAAATAAAATTATAATATTTTGAAATATAACATGCACATTCAGAAATATAACATGCACAACCACATGGGCATTTTATTACAATATTCTGAAAACCAGAGCCACCAGATGCATAACCCAGAACTGCCCTAGAAAACCCTATGAGCCTTCAATATATATGCAATTTTAACTGCCCAAGAAGATTCTATAAATCAAACCCTAAAGTTTGAGGCCAACCATCCCTAAGATATTATTATTCATTTTTATTACATTATAATAGGCCCAAACAACTTCGGAACCCAAAAATGAATTTTGAAGGGATTTTAACTTTTTCAAGTTCAGGTAGTGCAACTTCTGGAGACCATAACTCATGACTCGATGATTCGATGGGCCGTTGTAACCCCATTTTAGAAATGCCACAAAGTTTTCTACAATGCATATTTAGAAAAAGATCTAGTCAGTCAAGGTTTTGCCCCCATTCAGAGCCTCTAAAGCCTTCAAAACTAATTTCAAAGTTTATGTACCCTGTAAAAATAGTAACTTTCCAAAAATAGCAACTCTGCACAAAATAACCCTTATTGAAAAGAAACCATAAAATATTTTTGGGTGATGCAAGATTTCTCTTACACCCAGGATGCTCCTGCATCAAAAATAAATAGTTTATTAAAGAATAAATTGTATGGATTGAAACAAGCCCCTAGAGCCTGGTATGCAAAATTTGATAAGTATCTTTCAAATCTTAGATTCAATAAAGGTACTACTGATAGTAACTTGTACTTCAAAATTGATCATGATAATATTTTGATTGTTGAAGTCTTTGTTGATGATATCATTTTTTATGGTAATGACAAGTTGAGTAAAGAGTTTTCTAATGAAATGCAAAATTAATTTGATATCTCTATGATTGGTGAGATGAAATTCTTTCTTAGTTTGAAAATTACACAATAAAAAAAGGTATTTTCATATCTTAGTCCATGTGAAATAATTATTAAAGAATTTAAGTATGGAAGATTCAAAACCAATTTGTACCCCTACGATTACCGGTTGCAAATTGACAAAGGATGATGATTACCCTAAGACAAATCCAACAAGATACATATATATGATCAGTGGATTATTGTACTTGACACAAACCATACCTGACATTATGAATGTAGTTTCTATTGTTGCTAGATTTCAAGAAGATCCAAAAGAATCTCATGTTACGGAAGTAAAAATAATATTCAAATACTTGAAAGGAACAATTGAATATGGCTTGTGGTATGGTAAGGATACTCATTTTAAATTGAGTGATTTTACTGTTGCAAATTGGGCAGGTAATGTGGATGATAGAAAGAGTAGAAGTGGAGGTGAATTCTTCTTAGGTAAGAGGCTAGTTTCATGGTCAAGTAAAAAGAAAATTTCTATATCAAAATCTATTGTTGAGGCTGAGTATGTTGTTGTTTTTGTTAATTGTCGACAAGCTGTGTGGATGAAGAAAATGTTGAAAGATATCAGAGTAAGTATTGATGAGCCTATTTCTATCTATTGTGATAATTCAAGTGCTATCAATATTTCAAAGAATCTTGTGTTACACTCAAAGACAAAGCATATATCTATCAAGTATCATTTCTTAAGAGATAAGGTTAGTGTAAAGGAGGTTATATTTGAATATGTGTCTACTAAAGAGTAGATTGTAGATATTTTCATGAAGCCCTTTCCAAAGGATACTTTTGATTATCTTTGAGGAAAGCTTGGGGTGATTGCCCCTCCTAATTAGAGCTAGAGATGCATTGATGTGCATCAGTATAGTGATGTTTTGGTGGATGCTACTTACGGGGAGTAGTTGTTGGATGATATAAGATTTGGGTACTACTTATGCTATTGATATTCATGTTTTGTCATTGATGTCAACATATGTTTCTGTGGAGAGTACATACTGGTTATTACTATTGTATGATGACTGAAAGAAGTATATAGACATTGTACAAATGAATCAGAATGATCGAAGACAAGGATACGAAAAAGGATGTGTAATGACATTATTCCTAAGGTCAATTGGCTTAATATTACATATTAGTGATGTTATAAATTTTAGTGAAGACTGGTTTCTGGATTGTGACAGTGATGCTTGACAGAGCAAGTCTCTGTGTTTTGGGTACATCTTACATATGAAGATGTTTTAGGTGATGCAAGCTTAAGGGATGACATAAGACATATTGAGGAATGTTCTTTGTTGATCGATTGTCATGAACATGTTGGCAATATCAACTATGGAATGTATTCTGGAGGAGACCTATTTGGTGGCCGACTTGAGAGATGTAGTGTGTATTATGGATTGTGAGCATGGATTATAGATCTTGGAGTATATATGATGTATTGTAATTGATTTTTAATTTTTTTAGGTACCCTGTGTATCTTAGAAAGGGGTTAAATAATTATTTGTATATTGGGAAAGCTTAATTGACCGACCTAATCAATTATTGTAATAGGGTATATATGAGAGATCTTTTCTTTTGAAAAGATGTATGTATGATGAGAAGATATTTGAAAGGATAGAGAAGTGTGAAAGTTGTGAGGCTTGATTGACTACTAGATGTAGAGCATAGTTGGTGATTATAATACTTTATTGGAACTGACCAAGCAAAGATAATTGCGATCAGACAGTTCATTGGATTGTATATTTTCTATATACACTTGTTCATATTGTAAATCCTTGAGGGCAGATTTAACCTTTTTTGGGCAGTGTGCCTGGGCAGTGAGCCCATTGTTAGTCTTGACTCCTAATAGGGCTTGTCCTTTAATAGGGACTATGTACTGTAATGTTCTAATAAGCTCCTAACAAGGCTAAATATTTTAATAGGGATACTATACTCTCAGTACATCATTTGTGGGTGCTAATTCCCACTGGTTTTTTTTTAACCTTTAATAGGGTTTCCTAAACAACAAGTATTGTGTTATTGTGTTGGCAATTACTGTGTTATCATTTGCATTGTAGTTTTGGTTTTTAAAGTTTAAATTTTAATATTCTGTATCACAACTGATTCACCCCCCCTCTCAGTTGTGCTTGTGGACTGTTATTCCTGACAATTGGTTTCAGAGCTATTGGTCCTTAGAGAGAAATCTTAACAACTTAAGGTGATCCTGAAGATGACTTACTACATGAAGGATAGTCCAAAATTTGATCCTGAAAACTTTGACAGTTGGAAGAACAAGATGAGAACACATTTTCTATGTTTGGGAATCAACTACTAGATGATCACGAAAAGAAAAGATAGAAAATGAGGATGAATTGGAGAAGGCTACTGAAGATGATAAGAATCTATTTTCATATAATATGGTCACAAGGGAATCATTGATCAATGAAATTTTTGAAGGGGAATTCATAGAAGTTAAAGACTTGGATTCTGCACATGAGATTTGGACAAGATTGGAAGCACTGTATATAGGAGATAAGTTTACTAAACAAGAAAAGCTACAAAATTGGAAGACAAAGATGGAATCAATGAAGATGAGAGACAATGAGAAAATTAAGGCATATGCATAGAGAATTACTGAAAGTGGTTAATGGAATCATAAAATCTGGAGGTACTTACAGTGAGGAAGAAGTGATTACGAATATACTCAGATCTCTGACACCTATATACAAAACTAAAGTACAATCTATAGATGAGATTATACCTTTGACACTAAACTTCACTAGAGAGATCTTGACTGGAAAGCTAACTAGTTTTGAGGCTGTAGAACTGGGAGATTCTTTACCCAAAGTAGAGTCAACATTCAAGGTGACTTCCCATAGAAACAAAAAGACCTTATCTCGAATTGTGAGCACCAACAATAATGACTTGAGATAAGAACTTGGAGACTATGCTAATGAATGGGAACAAATAAATGAGGAAGAAAGAAAGCTAGATGAAGTGGTAGCCCTAATTACTAGAAGAGAAAAGTGAGGTAAGGGTAAATTTGAAGGAAAGTTACCTTTGAAATGTTTTTCATGTAACAAGATTGGTCATTTTGCATCTCGATGTCCTACAAGGGTTCCAAAACACAAACCTAAGTTTTACAAATTAAAGTATGTAAAAGACAAGGAATGTTACTATCCTAGTGAAGGTGTATCTAATGATGATGTTGATGAAATTGGATTTATTACTATTAAGGATGATGAACCTATACATTAAGAAAAATCCTTAATATATCATGTTGAAAAGAAATCTGAATGGGTTATAGATAGTAGTTGTTCACATCATATGACCGGGGAAAAAAATAAGTTTGTGAGTCTGAAAATATATGATGGTGGTGTTGTTAGATTTGGTGACAATACTCCTAAGATTATCATTGGAGCTGGATCTATTTCTCTGGATGGAAAGACTAATACTGACAATGTATTGCTTGTTGATGGACTTAAGAATAATCTGTTGAGTGTTAGGTAGCTAGTGGATAGAGGTTATCAATTGAAATTCATTGATGGGAAATGTTCTATCAGAAGTAAATCAGGAGACTTGATCACATCTGGTACTAAATCTAGAGGTAATATATTTGAATTGAATACATCTAAGTTTCTTGTTTTATTTTGAAGGTTGATGACAGTTGGTTATGGCATAGAAGATTTTGTCATGTTAACTTTGATAACATTGTGAAGGAAAGTATGACAAAAGATGTAAGAGATCTACCTAAGATTGTGAAACCATATAACACTATGTGTAGAGAGTGTGTTATTGGGAAGCACACTAGAAGCAGTTTTAAAAGAAAATCTTATTCAGAAAAAGGGAAGTTGGATTTGGTACATACAGATCTATGTGGTACTACAAGAGCAAGATCTTATTATGGTGAAAGGTACTTCATACTTTTTGTTGATGATATTTCTAGAATGATGTAGGTTACATATTTGATTGAGAAATATGAAGCATTTGAAAAATTCAAGTAATTCAAAGAAAAAGTTGAGAATGAATCTGGTTTGAAGATAAAATGTTTGAGATCAGACAGAGGTGGTGAGTTTACTTCAAACTTATTTAATACCTACTATGAAGAGCATGGAATATTTAGACAGACATCTATACCTAGGACACCACAATAGAATAGGATAGCAGAGAAAATAAATAGAACAATATTAGATGCTACAAGAATTATGCTCCTGGAAGGAAATGTATCACATGTTCACTGGAGAGAAGTTGTTGGTACTGCTATGTACACCTTGAACATAATTTAGATCACAGAAGGTACAAGTAAGAATCATTATGAATTATGGTTTGACCATACACCTACTGTAAAATATTTCAGAAATCTGGAAGTAAATTCTATATCAAAAGAGATGATGAGATAGGGAAGTTTGATGCTAGAAGTGATGAAGGTATTTTTCTTGGTTATTATACTAAGAGAAAAGCATATAAATGTTTCAATATGAGTTTGAGGAAGTTGATTGAAAGTGATAATGTGAGGATAGATGAAAAGTTCCAGATTCAGGAAAGAATGTATGACTATGGTCAGATTGCAGAGATAAAAGAGGTTCCTACTGAACTTGCAGAACCTTTGACGGTTGATGATGAGATTGAAGATGATTTAATTGAGCTTACTTAGACTCCTAAGACTCCGAGGTATGTTAAGAAGAACCATCCTAAAGATCAAATCATTGGTAACGCAAGTAAAGGAATGATGACTAGATTTAAAGTAAGAGATGAAATTTGTTTGATTTCTCAAGTTGAACCGAAAACTACCGAGGAAGCATGTAGAGATGAATCTTGGACTAAAGCTATGCAAGAAGAAATTGAACAGATAAACAAAAATAATACTTGGAAATTGGTTCCAAGACCTAAGAATAAAAATGTGATAGGAACTAAATGGGTTTTTAGAAAAAAAATGGACGAGGAAGGAACAGTGGTAAGAAATAAGGCTAGACTGGTTTGTAAAGGATACTCGCAACAAGAAGGCATAGACTTTGAATTTTTTTTTTCTATTGTTGTAGACTAGAGACTGTGAGATTATTTATTGCTTATGCTGCACATAAAGACTTTAAAGTATATCAGATGGATGTGAAATCGACATTCTTGAATGGAGATTTGGAAGGAGTATACATAGAGAAACCTGATGGATTTCCTTTGAGAAAATATGAAGACATAATTTGTAAGTTGAAGAAAATATTGTATGGACTGAAACAAGCACCGAGATAATGGTATGCAAGAATGGACAAGTATCTACTTCATCTTGGTTTTAGAAAAGGTAATGCAAATAATAATTTATATTTAAGAACTGATGAAGATGAAATCTTAATCATAGAAGTTTTTTTTGATGATATCATTTTTGGAGGCAATGAAAAAAATGAGTAAGAAGTTCTCTAAAGAAATGGAAAATGAATTTGAAATATCAATGATTGGAGAGATGAATTTTTTTCTTGGTTTGCAAACTAATCAGAGTAAAAATGGAATTTTTATATCTCAGAACAAGTATCTTAAGGAAACATTGAAGAAGTTTGGAATGGAAGATTGTAAACCTATTGGGATACCCATGGTGACTAGATACAAACTGACTAGTAATGATGAGACTCAAAGTGTTTTTTTGACAAAGTACATATCGATGATTGGTGGTCTACAATATCTAACTCACACTAGACTAAATATTTCCAATGCAATTGGGATTGTGGAAATATATCAAGAAGATCCTAAAGAGACACACCTTTTTGCTATGAAAATAATTTTTAGATACTTGAAAGGAACAATAGAATATGGATTGTGGTATGAAAAATTAGATGTCTTTATTTTACAGGCTTACAATGATGCTGATTGGGTAGGTAATGTGGATGATAGAAAGAGTACAAGTGGTGGAGCATTTTCCTTGGGAAAAGGCTAGTTTCTTGGTTAAGTAAGAAGTAGGACTGTATTGCTCAGTCTACTACTGAGTCAAAGTATGTTTCTACTACTATAAATTGTACACAAGTTGTTTGGATGAAACAAATGCCTAAGGACATTGGAATAATTTTTGATGAGCCAGTGGTTATCCATTGTGATAACACTAGAATAGTGTATATGTCAAAGAATCATGTAATGGATTCAAAGACTAAACATATTTCTATTAAGTATCATTTCTTGAGGGAGAAGGTAGCAGAGAAAGAGATTAGACTGGAGTATATTATCACAAAGGAACATAGCAGATATATTTACAAAACCTTTGCCAAAAGTTTCTTTTGAATATCTTAGAAGAATGCTTGGGGTGAGAGCCCCTCCCAGTGGTAATTGATTGATGTTGGCATGCATCATCCTAGTGGCTTTCTGAGCTATATCATTATCTAGACTTGATGTATGGATCTACTCCTCAGGGGGAGTGATTGTAGGAACACTATGGAGCACATTTGGGTGATTTTTGCACTTGGCTATTAGACATAAAGATTCGAAAAAGGTACACCTTATAGAAGATTAAAGAATATTTATGGCACCCTTTTCCATTGTTTCCAAAGGGGGAAAGATTCTATGTGAAAATCTCTACTATTTTGGGGAGATTTGTGTTGAGGATATTGAGAAGATTGTATTGAGAGAGAGAGAGAGATAGAGTACTTTTTGGGTTGATAGATTTTCCCATATGTTGCCATCAATGCCAAAGAGGGAGATTTTTGGATGATATTAGATTTGGGTACTATTGATACTATTGATATTCATGTTTTGTCACTGATGTCAACATATATTTCTATGGAGAGTACAGACTGGTTATTACTATTGTATGATGACTGATAGAAGTGTACGAACACTATACGAATGAATCAGAACAATCAAAGAAAAAGATATGAAGAGGGATGTGTAATGACCTTATTCCTAAGGTTGCTTGGATTAATATTTCATATTGGTTATGTTATAGATGTTTTAGTGAAGACTAGTTTCCAGACTGTGACAATGATGCTTGACAGAGAAGGTCTCTATGTTTTGGGTATATCTTACAGGAGAATATGTTTTAGGTGATGCAAGCTTAAGGGATGATAGAAGAAATATTGAGGAATTTTTGTTGTTGATTGATTGTCATGAACATGTTGGTAATGTCAGCTGTGGCGTGTATTTTGGAGGAAACCTTTTTGGTGGCTGAATTCAAAGATGTAGCATGTATTATGGATTGTGAGTGTGGATTGTGGATCTTGGAGTATATATGATGTATTGTTATTGATGTTTACTTGTTTTAGGTACCTTGTGTATCTTAGCAAGGGGTTAAATAATTATTTGTATATTGGGAAAGATTAATTGGATGACCTAATCAATTATTGTAAAGGGTATATATGAGAGATCTTTTATTTTGAAAATATGTATGTATGATGAGAAGATATTTGAAAGGATAGAGAAGTGTGGAAGCTGTGAGGCTTGATTGACTGCTGGATGTAGAGCAGAGTTGGTGATTATGATACTTCATTGGAACTGACCAAGCAAAGACAGTTGCGATCAGACAGTTCACTGGATTATATATTTTCTAGATACACTTGTTTGAATTGCAAATCATTGAGGGTGGCTTTAAACTTCTTTGGGAAGTGTACCTGGGTAGTGAGCCCAATGTTACTCTTGACTCCTAACATGGTCTATCCTTTAACAGGGAATATGTACTGTAATGTTGTAATAGGCTCCTAACATGGCTAAATCTTTTAACAGGGATACTATACTCTCAGTACATCATTTGTGGGTGCTAATTCCCACTGGGGTTTTACCTTTAATAGGGTTTCCTTGACAATAAGTATTGTGTTATTGTGTTGGCAATTAGTGTGTTATCATTTGCATTGCAGTTTTGGTTTTTAAAGTTTAAAGTTTAATATTCTGTATCACAAGTGATTCACCCCCCCTCTTAGTTGTGCTTGTGGATTGTTATTCCTAACAATAGTTAATCTTGTGAGGTATATTATCCATTTGTTATGATATTTTTAGCTTCTATGACTTAGTGCATATATGTGCATTTGTCATTTATGTCAAAGGGGGGAAGATAGTCATGTGAAAACTAAGTGTGAGACTAAAGGGGAGATATTGTTCTTAGATGGAGAAGATTTTTTAGAGAGACTCTGAAAGATAATATTGTGGATATTGTTGGTAGTACTGTAGATATGGTTTCTTTGTGCATTGTTCATTTTTTACGTCATATGTTTCTATCAATGTCATGTTGGGAGATTTTTGGATTATCATGCATACATGTGTTGACATTGATGTTTTTTCATTTATGTCAACATATTTATTTATTTATATTAGTGTTCTTAGTATGTTCAGTGAGAATATTGGTTTGGTATGACTATTGTATTGAAGACCAGATGCTAAAATCATATAGATGGTTTTAGGGATGTTTGTAGTTGAATTAAGTTAATTATAGAGGTCCGCATAATGATTTGAGTGAGTTATAGGTGATTGATCATAGACTTGTATTTTGGATGTTCAGGAAGAGACAATGTTTGAATTAGTGTGGTTCAATCATGCAATATTTAAGGTTGCTAACCTGGTGCTAAGTTTAGGACATGGATGTGTGTCCTCAACTTGAGTGTTTCATGATTTGGATGTTGGAAAGTTATTTTTCTTAAGTGACAGAGGTTACTGATTGGTGTTCCTTTTGAAAAAAGAAAAGAGAATGGTGAATTATAAGACATAGTTTTTTTGGTTGTTGCTATGGAATTTCACATTGCTTATTGATGTTTCTGTTAGAAACACTAAGAGGGGGGGGGGG
>MU227060.1:547284-558396 GCA_018584345.1 Thuja plicata
TGTATATTCTCCTTTACCAAGAGTTTGTGTTGAGCTCATACTCTTGCTAAAGTGGGGGCTAAATGTATAGTCAGAAAATAGAAGCACTTCCATTGTAGATGTGTTTAGCCTTCTGAGTAAGTGGTTTGGGGTCATGAAAAGTGCCTTGAATGGGTTCCTAATCTTGACATGGATTCCCCCCTATTCTGTCCCTCTTTCCACTCCTGTTTAGCCTAATTTCTACATTCTGAACTGCAGACTGGTGATTCTGGGCTTCAGGTTCAGGGTCAACCTTTTAGGTCTATGTCGACCTCGACCTTGACCTAGGTCAGGTTCAACCTCAACTCTAACCTAGGTTAGGGTCAACCTTGACCCTGACCTAGGTCAAGGTCAACCTCGACCTTGACCCAGGGTTCAGATCCCAGGGTCTCATAGTTTTTGGAGGTCGGCCTTTGCAAAAAGTATTTCCCGCTTCCGGGTTGGCTATTTTGGGTTCTGAAGCATTGATTCCTAAATTATATATAATATAGGTCCTCTCCTAGGGGTAAAGCCTTTAATGGGAATTTAATTCTCCTATGTAGGCCTCCTTAGAAGATTGTGCCCTAATTTCATATAAAAGGGAAGCTTTCTCTCTCATTTTCTCTAAGTGATACTAAGTCCTCTATTAAAGCCTATGCATCCTTGAGAAATTGAGAAACATCATCAAGCAAAAATTCATGCATTCAAGTATCCATTTTCATGAAGGAGATCCATTGGAGGCCATTGAAGGATTGAAGCTACATAGTGCCCTTTTGGTGATCTCTCCATCCACCTTCTTCCAAGCCTATTCCAAATTCAAGAACCCATTCAAGACTTGGTGTTGGATATCTACAAGAAAGAGATTGAAGACATCCTACCTTTCTAAATTCCATATTTTGAGGCATACTTATGGATTCAAGGATTTGAATCCACCACAAGGACTTTTTCGAGCAAGGTGAATTTATGCATTTACTTTGTCCATTTCTGCGATTTCAATTACATATATTTGAGGTTAATTCCAAAACTAGGGTTTGATCAAGGCAAACCCCTCCCCCACAACAAAAAATCCCCTTTTTCTTGTAGGTACAGGTTTAGAACAGTTGATTTGAGACCAGATCTAGATACCCTTTTTAGCTTTCTTTCAGACGGTGTGAACAAATTTTTTGTCAAACGGCGTGAACAAATTTTTTGTTGGACTTGTGTAGGTCAAGGTCAACATTATTGGGTTAGGGTTGACATTTGTGGGTCAAGGTTGACCTTTTTCATAAGATGACATCAAAATGGAAAAATATTTCTGGGTTTTGTTCATCTCTACGTTTTGGTTCAGGATCAACTATTAGTTTTTCCAGAAACAATCTACAAACCTTAGAAAAAAATATTCTTTGATTTGTAACATTTCAAGGTTAGTGCATTTCTCCCATTTCTTCAATCACTGTCATATATCATTTATATACATATAATTAAAAAAATTTAAGGTATCTCTCTTGTTATTTTCCTTTCCAAATAGTTGATTCATTTGTGCATTAGCCCTTCCTTGGGGTTGATCAACTTGGATCTCCCATTTGTGCATTTGGGAATAAAATAGGAACATCTTATCTTCTCCCTGATCACAATTGCAATACACAATCAATACAATTCAATTAAATATAAAGTAAAGTAAAGGAAATCAACAATTAACAATCAAACTGCATCACTCCACGATTCCATCCTTTACATTTTGGTAACACATCTAAATATATATGTTACACTAATACCAAGGAATCACATATGACTATTGTCAAATGAATTCTGAGATATCTAAAGAATACCAAGGACTATGGTCTCTAGTATAATATTGAAGGAAAATTTGAGCTTCAAGTATATACAGATGCTGACTGGGGTGGAAACTTAGATGATAGAAAGAGCATGACATGAGGAGCATTCTTTATGGGTGAAAGACTTGTTACATGGATAAGTAAGAAGCAAGGATGCATCTCACAATCTACTGCAGAAGCAGAATATGTGGCTGCTACTACAAATTTATCTAACATTGCATGGATCAAACAATTACTAGAAGGTATGAATATGAAAATTCTTGAACCAGTGATTATCTATTGTGATAATACAAGTGAAATAAATATTCCAAAGAACCCTGTCATGCATACTAAGACAAAGCATATTGCTATCAAGTATCATTACTTAAGAGAAAAAGTTCAAGAGAAAGAGGTGATACTAGAATATGTTCAATCCAAGGAACAATTAGTAGACATATTCACAAAGCCATTGCCTAAATATACATTTGAGTACCTGAGAAAGAGACTAGGGGTCTGACTCTTGTCTATTGGTCACTAAAATGACTAGGAGGCTGCATCAGCCTACACATTATCAAAATAATATTCATGTTGATGCAAGCAAAGAGACAGACTACAAAGATCTATCATTACATGACAAGGTACTCATCTAGATTGAACACCAGAGTTATTGTATTACTGATGGAGAGGAAATTCAAGGAATATAATAAAAAAGGGATTGACTTTGGCATTGTTGTCAAAGGGAGAGATGTACTTATGGATAGATGTACTTACATGATAGAAGTATTTAATGAAATATATTGCTGTAAAAGAGAAAAGAACTATCCATCAAAGAGAGGAATAGTCAAAGGGAGAGAAAACATCAGAGAAAGATTCAAAGAAACATCCATCAAAGGGAGAGAATTGGAAAAGTTAGCACTACATATCTATCTAGAAAAGGGAGAAGAGATTCTACAACAAAGGGAGAGAGAGAATTTGAAGCTGCTACATCTATCCAGTAAAGGGAATGAAGAATAAAGAAAGTACTCTGCAAGAATCAAATCTAAGCTAGAAGAGCTTACCAAGAGTTAGACATTTGTAGTAGTTATAGGACAAATAAGTTTGGTAGAGATTGACGAGCTACAACTCTTATATTTCATATTGTATTAGTAGTATATAGTGTGTTTCCATCAATACCAAAGGGAGAGATTGATGAACTATAACTGATTGAATGTTTAAAAATGACAAGTTGATGATCACCAAGATGCAGAAAGTAAATGCAAGACATTAAATCAGTTAATGTATTGTATTGTCATTGATGTCAAATTAATATGGTATGATTTTTCATACACATATTGTCACAACACTTAAAGATCTAAAGAGACAAAGTTTTTGTTGTCGGTAATCACACATCGAGTGACAGTGAATCCCGAGCACAGAAGTTCACAGTGTTACCCGATGGAAAATGTTGCCCGAGAAAGCATTACCGAGCTATCTACATTTGTAACCAAACAGAACTGAAGTTGGTGCCCAAGCTATTTGTAGTATTCACTGAGCACAACTGAAGTATTAACCGATGAGAACTAAATTTAGGAAAATGAAAAAATAACTTAGTTGGTAGGAGCTAAAGATAGAGTTAACTGTTTGATTACTTTGTTTTCATCGATAAGTTAAAAACTAAAGATAAGAAGAAGATTTAAAGCATGTTTTATTCTAGAAAACAATGAGAGATTTGAAAAATAAAACTAAAGAAAGCATGGCAAGCTTTACGGATCAATAAGTGATCAATGAAGAAAACAAGAAGGACAAGAAATAGTGAAAACATGTCTATATAATGAGACAAGTAATTCAAAAGAAATGGGGGAAATAGAAGAGGAATGATGAAGAAAATTTTGGTGAAGATAGAAGACTTCATACAGACCTGATCATACAAGCTGAAGAACAGAACTAAGGATTTTTGTAGACACCGAGCAATAGAGAAGCAAACAACATTCACCGAGCAGAAAGAAGTGGAGCAAAGGAACATAAGAGAAAAATTGATTAGAAAGGTATTATGAGCTTAAAATAGATTTGAACATCTGTAAGATTAAGTTGTATTTATGAATAAATCATATACTGTTTCAGTTTAACCATTGATTCATAAAATCTCTTAACCGAGTAGGATTTAACCATCCTTTATATATTGAGATACATCCCAAGGAGTATCAAAAGGTTTTTACTTGTTGACAACATAGTGAATGCAGAAGGTCAAAATATTAACCAAAATTTTTAAATCCTCTAACAAGGTCACACTTAATAGTGTGTTTGTAACCTTTAACAGGGTTGGCTCTTCATCGAGTTCACTTTAGAAGAGTGAAAAATTTTGGGTTACCTGTCCCAAGTGGTTTTTCCCTTAACAGGGTTTCCACGTTAAAAATCCACATGTCAAATGTGTATATGGTTCATTGCTTTGATTTTTTTCTTTACACATTACTAAAAAATGATTGATCAGTAAACACTAAGTTATTTACTGTATTTAGGTAAAGGAAAGAATGCTATTTAGTAAAGCTAAAGAAAAAAGATAAACAGTATAATCCGAGTAGTATTTATTTGATAAGATTATTTAAAGGCATACATCTCGTAGGACTAAAGATAACTAGAGGTTTTATATATGTGGTATAAATTTTTGGATGAATTATTGGATAAATTTTTGAGGCCACTAATTCACCCCCCCTCTCAGTTATTCTAATACCTTCATGCGTGCCAGACGTCTACATGACTCTTTTTAACAACTTACCTTTATTTGTCATCATTATTACTAATTAATCCTTGATTCTGATGGATTTGGTCATACCTTATGAGGCTCTAGACTTCATATTTTAACCCATCTTCGCCTTGCCAAAATCTGACATCATCACTTTGTACACCCAAATTAGCCATGTTGGTAGCCACAACATTAGTTTCTCTAAATGCATGGGTGACGTAAGTAGCCTTGAAACTACTTAAAATAATTTTAATTTTCACTATGATGTGACTAATATTCCAAGAGAGTTTATGATTGCCTTTAATGCAATTAATTATATTTATTGAGTCACCTTCAAGCCAATGATTATTGTAATTTTGATTCTTCGCCACCTTAAAGACCTGAAGGGCAGCCATATCTTCAGCCATGTGGCTAGTTTGTATGCTAATGGGGAGGGCCCCAAACGAAATACAAGTGCCATGAGAGTTTCTGATGATGCCACCACAAACCACTTTTCCTAGGTTCTCTTTTTCAGCCCCATCAAAATTATCCTTGAGCCAACCTGATGGGGGGAAGATTACACAACACCATCACATTATTTACTGCCATGGGTTCCAGTGGAGGAGAAATTCCAATTCTTTATAATATTCTTATCTTTGACACCTTTAAGCAGGGCAAGTTTAAGATCACAAGCCATCTGAATATTCTCAACAATGTTCTTGATAATTTTAGAGCCTACCACGTGGGTAATGGAACTATAATTTCTAAAGATCCGATTGTTCCTCTCCTTCCAAATCATCTAGATAAAATGGGGGGAAATTAGTTTCCATAATAATTTCCCTAGCAAGTGAGAGACATGAGAATACCATTGCGAGACAAAATCAGAGATGGAATTTGGGAGAACCCAATTAATGTTCCAATTTTGCATAACAATCGACCAAACTTCTCTAGAGAAAGAACAGTGTAAGAGAAGGTGGGTAGATGTCTCAGCAGCTTGGGTGCACATGTAGCATCTAAATGAGAGGTTTATCTTTGATCCAAGGGTCCTCCCAAAATTTGATTCTAGTTCCATTACCAAACCTCCATCTAGCACCTTTAGCTACAAGAGATTTATCTTTCAGAACACTGTTCCAAATAAATGATCCATGTACATTGATAGGCGAAGAGAGGAAGTTGCCTAAAGTAGGAGAATCATAGAGGAATTTAGATTTGATAATTTTGTTCCATTATTTATCTTCATCAAAGATTCTCCAGATCTATTTCACTAGCAATGCTTGATTGACCTCTTTGATTTTTCTGATGCCTAGGCCTTCGTACTTAAGAGGTTTACACACATTATCCAATGCTACTAGGGGGAGTCTATTCTTTACCTCAGTGCCAAACCACAAAATCTCTTTTGCAACTTCTCAATAGAATCAAAAAAATTTGGGGGGATATGAAACAAACTAAGAGCATACACATGGAGATTATAGAGAGAAGATTTAAGGAGTAGGACCTTCCTAGCTTGGCTGAGAAGAGCACCTTTCCAACCAGCAAGTTTGCAATTAACTCTGTCAATGATACCATTCCAAAAGGACTCTAGAGGCTTCAAACAAAGAGGGAGGCCCAGGTAGATAGAGGGGAAGGAAGAGATATTAAATCCTAGGATGGTAGCCATCTTCTTCTATCTAAGAGGAGGAGTGTTAACAAAAAACAAAGAGCTTTTCTCCCAGTTGATGAGCTGCCCCATATCAGAAGAGTAAGTGTTAATAGAATGCTTGAAAGATCAAGATTCCTTGATAGAAGAGGTCCCCATAAGAATAGTGTCATCTACAAACTATTCATGAGAGAAAGACTGATAGTTGGAGGATGAGAGGAGACCCTACAACAACCTAGACTAAACCAAGCTTGAAAGAAATCTCCCTAGGCTTTCAGCCATAATAGAAAAGAGAATGGGGGAGATAAGATCCCCTTGGTGAAGGCACCTAGAGGGGAAGAAGAAGTTGGAAGTAGAACCATTCACCAAAATAGAGATAGAAGGAGAGGAAATTAGTTGATGGATAAGGTTGATAGATTTCCCAAGAAAACCAAAAGGTGCCAAAACTCTAGAAAGGAAGGCCCAGTCCACCCTGCCATAAGATTTAGAAAGGTCTACCTTCATAAGGAATCCTTGTTTCTGAGATGCCTCTAATGAGTGGATATTTTCATGAACATTCATAATGGAGTCCAGAATTTGTCTGCCCGACACAAAGCTATTCTACTGGGGGGAAATAATAGAGGGGAGGATGGAAAGAATCCTAATAGTGAGGAATTTTGAGACAATATTATAGAAGGTATTACATAGACTGATCCGCCTAAAGCTATCCACTGAATTAGAACCAGGAGTCTTTGGAATAAGCACAAAAAAGTAGAGTTAGCTTCTTTCAAGAGTGAAACAACCCCAAAAAATTCTTTCACCACAGCTGCGACATCTTTTTCCACAATGTGCCATAAATATTGTAAAAAAGAAGGGAGGGAATCCATCCAGACTAGGAGATTTATCACCTTCAAAGGAGAAGGCAACCTCTTTAATTTCCTTCTTAGAAGGGATTTTACATAGCATATCATTTGTCTCCTTATCAATGAGGCAAGGGATAACATTTAGAAGATTAGACTGATTATCCAAGGAGAGAGAGGGGTCCTTAGTGAGAAGATCAGAGAATAAGCCCAAGATTTATTTCTTAATGCCCACTTAATTCTCCAGCTTCCCCTATTTTCTAGATAGGTAGTCAATTATTTTAGCTGCTTTATGTTTTTAGGCTATCATGTGGAAGAAATGAGTGTTCTTATCCCTTTCTTTTAACCAGAGAGACCTAAATATTTGCCTACAGAACTCTTCTTCTTTAGAGATTATATTGCGGTAATTTTCCTGAATCTTATTTTCCTTCAGTTTATTCTCCTTAGATAGACCTTCCTCCTAAATGATGTCTTGGATATCTTGGAGGTCATATTGGATAGAAATTTTGGCCTTAAAGATATCCCCAAATACCTCTTTATTCCAAGTTCTGACCTTATTTTAAATTCTCCATAGTTTTTGGACAACTCTAAACATAGTTATTCCCTCCACATGAACATCCCACCAGTCGTCAATGTTCCTTTCTAGATCTAGGTGTTGCAACCGCATTTTGTCAAATTGGAAAGGAGAGTTCCTTTTATCAGAGGAAGGGTTGGCCAAGAGAGAGATGGGAGAGTGATCAGAGCCATTATGATGTAGCATCAATAGAGAGAAAGCATAGCTCAGAAGATAGTCCATGGAGATCAGAGCCCTATCTAGAGGAACTTGGATCAACTCATCCCTAGTTCTATGATTAGACCAATTATAGGTTCCTCCTCTGAGTTCAAGGTCCAAAAGTTGTTAATTATTAATGAATTCTATGAGTGCCAAGCTGCTGTGTTGCTAAGAGGAGACTCCACAAAATTTATTTGAGTCACTAAGAGGGATATTGAAGTCTCTAACCACCATCCAACAATCATTAATAAAGTTACTTCTGCCAGCTTCCAGTTGTCTCCAAAATTTATCCCTGCCACTTTTAGAATTGGGCACGTATATATTTGAGAGCACCCTACTAAAGCCATCTCTAATGTGGTTAAATATGATAAAAGAGATGTTTCCTTCAGATTTAATAATGTCACCATTAATAGTATTCAGGTTCCAAAAGGACACAACACCCCCAAAGGCTCCTTCTGAGCTACATCCTACTACACCAAAATTCTTAAAAAAAATTATTTTTTCAACTTTTTCTCTAGCCATTTTTGTTTCCTAAATGAGGATAATATTTGGCTTATGGCCTAGAATAAAATTTTTGAGTATATCCTAATTATGTGGGCTATTTAATCCCTTGATATTCCAAGATATGACCTTCATTTCTTACCTTGAGAGCATATGTCCTGGATGGTACGGTGATGTCCATCCATAATACTTTGTTTACTTTCCTATTCTCTCATGAATTTTTTAGATCTTCTACCCCTAGGAGATTTAGGCATTCCAATATCTACTCTCATTTATCTTGTAATGAATCCTCCTTGGGGCATTCCAAATTTTAGGTTAGATTTACCTTCTTGTTTCTTTTTATTATGGGCTACCTCAGTCCAAAGGTCACCCCCTATCCAAGAATGGTATTGGCTCCTCCATTGTGTCTACCCAAATTTTATTCTTTATCAGTGTTTCAGGGCTAAGAACCCTCTCTATATCTTCCTCTCCCAAGCTAACTATCTTAAAATCTCTTTTTGAATCCAGCAGAGCCCCATAGGCCTTAGGATCCCTCACATCATTCTGGTGATCATGAGGGATCACTATTTCACCTTCCTCCAAAGCTTCCTTCTGCTCTGCATCAATCAATCTTATGAAATCCACAGTACTGCTTCCTTCAGCCAGATTCAGAGGATTCAAAGGAAGAGGAGCTACAAGGGTGAACTCTGCAGAGTTACATATCTTGCTCATAGAATCTACAGAGCCTAGAGCTGGGAAGGTGGTTGCTAGGGGTTTCGGCTAGGTTTTTTTCTTCCATATCTTAACAAGATCTTTCTTGGGCACAAACTTAGCTTTCTGGGATTTAATAAGATAGTCCTTCGCCCTATGTCTAGATTTATTACATTTGAAGCAGACAAAGGGCAAAGATTCAAACTCCACAGGTTGAGCCCATTTTCCTAGTTTTGAGATAATATTTATATTTTTTGGAAGGTCAATAGTTTGGAGTATGTCCACACAAATTCTAGCATACACATGTCTAGATATAGAAGCAATCATCAGGTCAATGGAGAGAAGCTTTTCAAATGAGTTAGCTAACCCCCTCAAGATGTCTTCATGCATGTATTCTAAAGGGAAGCTAGGGAATCTGACCGACATTGAGGCTGACATAAAAGAAGCTGAATCATTGAGTTCAAGATTAGGATCCCATTTATAGAGTGCTAGAGAGAATCTCCCAACTATCCAAGGGACACCACCCAAGATTTTGGATGGATCTTCCTTGTTGGAAAACTTGAAGGAGAAAGAAACCTTGGACATGAAAATAATGTCTACTTGGCCCTTAAGGAACCATTTTCTCTAGGAAAATTGCCTCACCACTTCAATATTAGGTCTTCCCCTAGAAAATTTCCCAATGAGAGGCATTTCCATAGAGTTGATAGATAAGTAAATCAATGGATCCGGGATAAAAATAGAAAATTCTCCCTTGAAGGGGTTAGTGACAATGTTTACTTTCAAAAAAGAAGATTTTCCAGATGGTTTGAATCCAAATAACATAGACCACTTACCTCTACCATCAGTCTTTTGTTCAGCAGAAGGGGTAGGTCCCTTCTTGGAAGATTCAGTTTGTGGAAGAGGCCCACCAATTTTAGAGAAGCTTTTCCTTTCTTTTCTCTCAGAAACAACAAATTTTTTTTGCTTCTAACCCTTTTGATTGAGAATATCTGACCTAAGCTCAAGTGGATCCCCTCCAGAGGTACTGGCCACATACATACAAATTTATTCATATCCACACTAGCAGCAATAACCATAATCCCATTAGAAGCAACATGATCACCATTGACAAGCATTCCATTAAAAATTGCACCACTTTTCCCACCCACTGACTCCTCATTCCCTCCCGAAGTCTCATCCATTCAAGATTAGTTGAGTCTATGTTTAACTTATGATAGCTAAAGAAATAGACCTCTTCTTAGATAGTACAAGTTAGAATCAATCTAGTCATTCATATCTTTTCTATATATATATATATATATATATAAAATGCTAGTATTATATACCAACTATAAATGTTTAAAGTGCAATTTAACTTAGTTAAGATAAAGAATTATTCCTATGTAAATAAATCTATGACAAATAGTTAGATAGTAATTTATCTAAGGAGGCAATATAGCTACAATAATAGTTTAGTCTCAAATTTTTAAAATAAGAGGCATATGTTACCATTGTATGTGTTGATTTTGGCCTTGTTAATCAACCACACACTTCAACATAGTCCTTCTTCACCAGGTACAAACAAGATTGAATATGAGTTATTCACTCTGTCTGTCTACGTGATTTGACCTGTTATCTTCTATCTAGATGGGGTTCTTGAAATTGCTCTCAGGACGAGAGTCTCACAACCATGGACCAATCTAAGAACGAAGGATTTATCATGATAAGTGCAATGCAATGCAAGATTATACTAAGAAAATGAAATACGAGAGATTAAGCTAAGACATGATTTCAATGCAATTTAGTCTAGAAATTGAAACTATCTTATTTGCAAAATGAAGTTAATCTATATGATATTAAGAAAATATGACAACAATTCAGTATTCTAACGATGCAAAAGTGAGTAAAGTTTTTCAGGGGGTTTGAATGAAAAAAGAGAGTTCTTTTATAGACTCTGAGAGGATCAGACTAGAAACTTTCCTGTTTTGAAATAAAACAACTAGAAAAGCCAGTTAAAAACAAAAAGCTTTATTGAAAAGAATTCAATAAATTGTTTTCTTCCTGCTTTATCTATTTTATCTCTTTGATTTAATATTGTTTTATTTGAATTTAATTGTTTTATTTTTCTTTAAAGCACAATTAATTCAAAGTTTCCATTTCTGAATAGAAATAAGATTTTTGAGAGAATATCCAATTAATTAAATAAA
>MU227060.1:593028-661661 GCA_018584345.1 Thuja plicata
ATTTAATATTGTTTTATTTGAATTTAATTGTTTTATTTCTCTTTAAAGCACAATTAATTCAAAGTTTCCATTTCTGAATAGAAATAAGATTTTTGAGAGAATATCCAATTAATTAAATAAATATGACTTCATAATTGTTTTTTCTCAATTATCTGAATAATTAAATTCAATTATTGAAAAGAGGATATTTATTTAATAATTAAATATTATTTAATCCCTTTTTCATGTGTCTCAGCTAAAGAGGGTGAATTTAATTTAATTAAAGTGCTAGGACTTTATTAATTAAATTAATTCGATCATAGGGTTTGTTTAGCCAAATAGATATTTAGAAATTAAATATGATGTATGATTAATACAGATTTAGGATTTTCTGCATTTGACACTCAGGTCGAGTAGAATCAGTGAAAACTCAGAATTGCCTAGTACAATAGGACTTTGATGATTTATAAGAATGACAAATGCAACAAAATTGGTTAGAGTTGCAAGATGCCAATTTTGGGGTGTTACAACCATGTCTTGTTAGACTACAATTTAATACTAATAAAAGTTTATCTCTAAAGTACAATAATGAACAATTTCTAAAATTAGTGGGGGAATTCAATAATAGGAATAAGAAGTCTTCTCCTTAAAGATAAGTGTGTTGAAAATATTGAGGGTATGTTCGCATTGTTGTCATTGATACCAGTAAGAATTTGCCTAAGACAAAGAATGAAAATTCCAAGATCTAGAAGCTCAATTGATAGCACAAGAGAGACAAATATGATATGATCAAATGATTGATTCAATATTGATAAAAAATATAAAATATAAAATCAATTAAGTACAATGTAGATGTTCTTGAATATATAGGCAATGCATGATAGCTAGGAGAGATGCAAGAGATAACCTATCAACTAGAAAACGTGTAAAAACATGTCCACCAAAGGTGGATCATACTCCATTGTACAATGAAGTATGTGCAAACATGTGCAATAATGAGAGGATGATAATGTGATAAGATAACTAAAGGTGGATATCACACATGAAGTGGAATGAGATAAAAACTAACTCCACATAAAGTGGGATTTCTCCTACACCATGTGCTAAAATGAAATGTAAACTCCTACATGTCTCAAATGTAAACTACTATGAAATGAATTATCCTAAGTAAACTTAAGTAAAGTTTACTTAGGAATAATTAATTAAACCAACAATGCCAAAACTCTTTTATTGGTTATCTATTTGTATAGGTTGGTTGTTGGTTGTTTGTCTGTAATGGTAGACTGTGCTTCAGTATTGTGCAGATTAGAATAATTCTATTTAGTTTGTCTTTGTTATTCTATTATCATGATGGATGTCATTTTTAAGAATATTTAAATACATATCTTTTGGTACTGTGTATGAGGAAAATGTCAACCTACAATCACTCACAAACAAGAAATCATTAGAGAGTTAGCATCTAAAATCCAAGTGAGATAAAAGCAAGCAAGACAAAACAAAGTATCCTCATATCATTGGATATAGCTAAAACAAGTTGCACCCATGAGGCTTGTTTGATTTTATCTTTTTGGATTGGATGTGGGTGTGCTCTCTCAAACACACAAATGAAGTGGATCCCCAATGCAAAATGCAACTATGAATGTAAGATTTGGGAGCAAAAGAAGAGATTCAAGAGCTAGTATGAGGAACTAGTCTCAAATTCTTCAAATGATTATGCTACTATGATAATGAAATGAAATACAAGAGAGAAGCTTATGATTCATTTACCAAATTGATCCTATCATGTTATTTTTAAGTGATGTAAGCATAAAAACATGAAACTAGCAATGAAAATCTAAATCAATTCTAGCATAATAACAATGCATAATGAGAGATGAAAATTGAAGAGGAGAAGGCCTCTATTTATAGATTTTTGGGAGAGAAGAGGAGAGATTGGATGAGGTGGCAGCTATGTGGCATCCACATAAGGGACACATAGGCTTGAAGGGATGACTAATTTTGAGTCAAATATAGCAATAAATATTGAGTGGCTCAAGAATTCCAAGTGGGGGACAAAGGAGTAAATAGTATTAAAGAGGAATTTGTGCCATTTTGGAGAGAATTATGACATGTGGGTGAGCATTCCATTATTCTTAAAAAGGTTAGGAATCACTCTTTAAGTATGACTAGAGGACAGCTAGGTAGAGAAATATGCTTAGGAAGTGAGGTGATGGGAGTAGAGTAGGAATAGGGTAGGTCTCTAGATTGGATTAATAGGTTCCTAGATATGGTTTAGATTATAATTCAAATTAGATTTTAATAAATCATAGTTTAGAAGAATTAGGAATATGGAGGAATTTTAATAAATATAAATTTATTAAAAAGGGGATTTTGTGAGGCAAATGTATTTAAATAAAATACATTAGGATAGTATTTGATCATTGATAATTACCAACTATGAAACTATTTAATTGATTGAATTAAATAGTTAGAGGAATAAGAGGGAATTTAATAATAATAATATTTTTGGACATCTACAGGTACATCTATGATATTAAATGAATGAAGTAGTATGAATTTTTGGATGAATATAGTTGGCTATTGTGTTTTAAAGTTATTTCAGGTATCCTTGCTACCTGAACATTCATGTAGTATATTAGATGTTTTTGGTATAGCAATTATAATATATTTCTAGATAGGTTCTATCTAGTTCTAACCTTTAGTGGGTTCAATGTTTTTTGATCATGACATGGTCTTGGTTGTGGCATTTCCATCAGCCCAAAATATGTTTTCCTTTCAGTGTTTACAATGTGCAACATGCTTATCTTTTGTGTGACCTATCTTTGGATCCTTTGGTAACATGGTGTGAATATTTCATATGTATGACCTATTCTTTAGGTCTGGTTCTAGCTTGTTAAACTATAATGTAATATCTTTTGTAACTCAAGCCAACATATTTTGTGGCTAGGCCAACATGTTTATTTGTGTTATCAGATGTGTGTATATATGTTTTTGGGTGTGTGGGTGTGTGTGGTAACCATTTTGTATTGGTGTGTGGAGTTAGTGTGAGATTGCTAAAGCAATTATGATGCAAATGTGATTATGCATAATTGATCGTGATCTATCTGAGTAGAAATAAGAAGCTCAAAGATTATTGTAGGAATAGATTGAAGGCTTGTGAAAAAAGGAAGTATTTAGTTTTGTAGAGAGATACTGGCAGAAGATATCCAAATGGATCTACCACTTTCAGATATTATTGATATTTCAATTAGAACTGTCTCATGTATATGTAGATGTAGTTATATCAGTTCAAATATTTTTTGTAAGATCCTTTTTGTATAAATCTATTGTATCAAGGTAGTTATCCCAACTGGAAGTGAGCCTACTGGAAATGAGCCTAACTCGCACAAAGAAAAATAGCAGTGGGCCCTTGTAAAAATTACCTTAATCAGTGTTCTTTTCATGAGAATTAGTTTCTCTGTGCTTTTTCCCATCTTGGGTTTCCACATAAATTCTAGTGTTCATGGTGTTGATATTTTGTGCTTTCATGTTTAAATATGTTATAATTTTTTCATTACTTAAAGTATTTACCAATTAAGTAAAGTTTATGAAACGAGTTTTGGAATAAGTTATTCACCCCCCTCTCATTTATTTGGCTTGTTTAACAATTAGTATCATATCTTGGTACCTTGCACATAAAGCTTAACCGATTGAGGGAGATCTTGGATGTTTGAACAGATGGAAGTAGTATACTATTCAATGAAGATTGGCAGATCATTATGTTGGGATAATGGAAAGGGTGTGTACTGAAAGGGGAGGGGTGAATCAGTACCCTTAAAAAATTTTAATCAATTTTTTGTAACCATTGTTCTATATTAACCGACTGAGTAGATTGCATGAACCAAACATATAGTATCACAATTGAAATGTAATGCATGTAAAGTAAACAATACAAATACATGAAATTAATTACTCATGACACTAGTATTTTGGTATTGCAAAAAACCCCTATTAGAAGGTAAAAATTACGGTGGGGATGAAACCCACAAAACTTCACTACTATAGTAAATAAAGTAGCTTGTTAAAGGTTACAAAGAATGATCACTCCTGATGATCTTACCCTATTAGGAGTAACAATGAGATTGATTAGATCTACCTCATGTGAGGATTTCACAACACAAGTTATGTGTGCACTCGGTTAAGAGATTTACAAAAAGATGGTTAAGTCTACTCTACTAAGAGATTTAGGGGTCTATTATAATTGTTAGAGAGTAAGAGAAGTTTTATCTAAAACATATACAATCTCAATATTGCTGATACAAATCCATTAAGTACATTCAAAATATATCACCTCAATGTGAATGATAATACCTTCTGCTCTGTTATGCTCGCGAGTAGCCTTGCTTTTGTTCTAAAAACTGGTTTCTTCAATGTAGTCTCTGTCCTTGAAATCCCTTGTGTGATCTCTGATGTCTATAGTATGGTGGCTACTTGATCATTTATTGATCAACATACATTATAAAATTGACCTTGATCATCTAACATAGGAGACATAAACAATTAGTGTTGTATATCTATAATTAATGCTCTCCTCGATCTTTTAAACTATTATCTAGGTCAACAAATTTTTTTTTATATAGAATAATGTGCCAAAAAAAACTTTTATATGGCCTTTGGTCCACTTTCTTATTTTTGTCTCTCAGTTCTCAGTGTAGTCTATGTATCTCGGTTATGCTACTTGTTCAGTTTATGCTATGTAGCTTGGTGTTGTCTACTGCTCAGTAAAGACTATCAGCTCGGGTATCACTGTACTCAGTTAACTCTGGGCATGATCAGTGCTCTTGGTTAACTTTGCACTTTGGTGAATATACCAACTATCTTGTTTGTGACTTTGTTACCGATTGTCCATGTTGAGTGCTTGAATATGAAGGACAAATTTAATGCTCAATTGGAGTAACATTCTCCCCCTTTGGCATTAGTATCAAAAACTTATTTCTATACATAATATACATGATGAATCCCCCTTTATACTTGATTGGTATATGTATAAGAACTCATCCTGATTATAGTATCCCCCTTTACTATACTCATATACATATATTTCCCCCTTTTTTGAAAATAATGACAAAAGGAGTATAACTTACAATTTGTCATAAATGTTAGGATGGGCATGCATAAGAGTTTCTAGTAGCTTCTCCCATTCCTCTTTTAAATACTCAAGGGTTAATTTTTCTAAGTTGATTTGAGCATGCATATCATATATGCCGTCAGTTACCTGACAATTGTGGGGTGGAAACTAAATTCTTGGCCAATGTCACATATTTTTGCATCATTACCAAATGTGGTAGTAACGTTGTCTGTAGCTCGGTTACTTATTCTCTGATTTTCTCCTCTTCTTTCTTTAACTCTAGTATCAATTGCTTGGTTTGGAGAAATTTGTTGTAATGCATTTGAAATGCATGTTTCTCGGTTAATAGACTGGTTACACTATCCTTTAGATCTTGATCTATTTTCTTTAGCTTTTCACTAATCTCGGTAGTGAATTGATCTAGAGTGCATAGCTTCTATAGAATTGGAATGGATTCAGATATAACAGTTTCTAAACTACTTACAAATTCAAACAGTTTTACCTTATTGACTGCCACTGCCTGTCTGATCTTCTCTGTGAGTTTGTATTATATCTTCTTTTCTTCTCTTTCTCCCAATTTCTGGTCGACATCAATGCTAGTTTTGTTAATAGCTTCAGTAAGAAGTGCAATTTGATCAATGATGGGGGTCATTTCATTGATAGCTAAGTTAGGAACAACTTTCCATAGTATCTCCTTGGTGGCTTCTAATACTTGTGCATTTTTGTGTTCTTTCCTTAACTTGTACTGTGTTGCTTGCCTGGTGTATAATTCACCATATTTCTTTAATGTTTATGGATAAAGTGTTCTTGGATCCCATGCTGGAATCTCTATGATTTCATCTAAGGTTACTCCATCTTTTCTTCCTTTCTTCTTCTTATTTTTCTTTCCTTTAACACTGGATGAAGGAGATAAAGTTAATGCTAATTGAGCCTTGTGCTTGGGTTCAGGCTTAGCATGCTTGATACTTGGTGTGGTGACTTGGTGAGGTGTCTCAGTAACTGAATTTGTATCTGTAGTAGAAGTATCTACTACATTATCTGTATTACCTTAACCTTTTATTTCTACATCAGTGGTATCTTTTTGTGCATCACCTTGGGTAGTTCCTCCACTATGCTCGGTCTGTGTACTGTGCTTATCACCCTTATCATCAGTTGTATCCATCGCCTGCTCAGGTGTCTTTTTCTGTGATTCACTTTAAATATCAATTTATTTTATAAACATAGGTAACTAACTTGGTACATTAGCTTGGGCGACCTCTATTGTTTCTTTTTCATTCATGTTCTTGGTTGCTCCGAGTATCTCATCTTCCTTAGCTTTATCATCAGGATCACCTTCATTGATGTCATGTCCCATGATCTCTGGGTGACTTCTATTAGTCAATAGTTGAGGAATGCCATCTAATACATTATCAACATCTACATCATCAAAATCTATGGGCTCTGTGCTTGGTTGATCTTCCTCGGTATCAACTTTGGATGCAATGTCTATCTCTTCCTTGGCATCTCTGATTTCCTTCGGTGGGTTCAACAATTTATTCCATATCAGTGTGCTCTAATATCTACTTCCTTTATATTTCCTTTTATAATATTTAGTTCTCATGCCTTCTTAGGAAATGTTTTGGCATACTGCTTCATTATCTCATTTATCTTCTCAACTGTGTAATCAACTTTAATAAGAGTGAGAGCTGCTTCTCTCATCTATTTCTTAGTTTGAATTGCATAGGTCCATATTGCTGAAATCTTATCATACAAATCGGAAGGAAGGTAGGTAGAAAATTCAATTGGAAATTTTTAAAAGTTGATCGTCATACCTATAACTGCTTCTTTGAGTTTGTCCTTGTTCTCGGTAATCAGATCAGAATATGCATGTATCTTTGGATGTCCTAATTGTCTGGTTGTAATGATTGCTTCTACAATTTCATCAATAATCTAAGGTATCTTATTATGTACAACCTTGAATTGATCTGGATTGTCATCATAATCATCCTTGTCATCTTTGTTCTGTACATATCTCTTTCTTTGCCTCGGTGGAGGATTCTCGATAGTACCGTTCTATTTTTTTGTTTTGTAAGTGAGCTTTGGTGAGGGCCTTGTTATTTTCTCTACACCTTTCTTCAAAGGTGGTGAATCCACACTCACCAATTGTGATCTAGTCTATGATGGAGACTCAGTCTTTATTCTTTTTCCCCTTTTGGCCTTAGGTGCCTTATCTTGTGTTTCATTTGAATCAGTGGCATCAACATCATGTTCAGGTTCATCATCTTGACCGACTGAAGTCTGCTCCTCGATTTCATCAATAGATTTGTCTAATTCTTCATCTGTGATTGCAAATTTTCTCTTCAAAGTCTTCACAATTTTTGTCTTTTTCCTACTCATTTTTTGAACTTGTAGACCAATAGTGATTAAGGTCTGGGCTTTATCAAATGTGCCAAATCTCATGGAAGATTTATCAATAGGCTCATTCAAAAAAATTTCAATAGCTTCAGATGCAATATCAATATCTAACTCATAACCTAATGGAGGTAGCCATGTTGTAGTTGGTTGAGCTTCCTTGATTAGAGTTGTATCAATGCCAACTACAAAACATATTTCATATTTGTGTTTTTCCACTAATTACTGAGGATTTATTGATCACTTTTCCATTCTTTCTTTAAACTTAGTAAAATATTCATTCATAATTGGTTCAAAAGTATTCCCTAGACTTGTAATTAAATCATTGATTTGCATAGTAACTGGTCGGTTTGACTTCCATTTTACTTTACCAATGGATGGAAATAAGTTCTGCAAGTAGAAAAATGTACATAGTAGTAGGGACCCAAACTTACATGTATTTGATCTTGTTGATATGATGGTCTTCATCTTTTCTTAAAATTTCCTTTGTAACAGCTCGACTAGGTCAAACTGTACACCTTTCTTAACAATTTTATATGCTATGTCAATAGCTTCGCAAGCAATGCTGTTCAGTCTGCTGGAATGGACTATCTTCTAGCCAATGATATAAGCTCCGAATCTCAGTTCAAGATCACTGATGTAATTGAACTTCATACCTCTATTTTCTGATTGAGCTCCTATTAGCTTTTCTATTTCTATTCTTGGAGGGTGCCTAAGGGCTTTTGATTTATCACATATTGAATACCTTGTCATGGAATAAATAAAATCCTTAGTTATCTTCTTGGGTTCATCCAACCATAGCTTTCCATCATGTACACAACTTAGAATAATGTGGATCCACTTGGTCTTGAATACATTCGGGAAATTTAGGGCATTGGTTAACCCTTTAACCTCCACATGTTTGTGATCTTCTTTCAACTTCCTATCTATGCATAGTGATTGATAAGTGGAAATAAGTTCAAAGTCTTTGACTTCACCTATTTTGCAGTGAATGTAGGAATGTACATCTTGAACTAACAAAACCCTATACTGGATAGATGAAAACATGCCTTTATGTCTGGTTGGGCTACAACCTATGAATGGATCTAGTAGTTGGGCTCAATGCAAGTGGAGTTCTTCACCAAAACCACAACAATCTTTTTATCCTTCTCCATCTTTGCTTTCATGGTTCGAGATGTAGATGCCATGATTTCTGGTTTTAGGGCTTGCATGAATGGTGTTTGAATAAATCATGAATAATAGAATGCATACTGAGTAACCTCTATTGTGCTTAGAATGTGCTTAAATCTTTATAGAATGCTCAAAAATACTCTGCTGCAACTTTTCTCTCTTTTCTCTATTCTGCTCAGTGATTGCAATGTGAACAAATGAGTTCACATCGATAAAATTTATAAAAAATGACTTAGGGTAGTGCAATAAATGCTTTTCACCAACCACTCAATGAACAAAACATCATGCTCGGTTAACACTGACAATACTTCAGATCAGTGAATGTAACAAATGCTCGGTTTCCATAGCAACTCAGTTGTCTCTTCACATATTTACCGACTGATAGTTTAAACTTGGTACATATTAACCGGCTTAACTAGATCAGAGTAATAAAAAATATAATACCATAGTGCATCTTGATTCATGTTGGTTTGACATTTGTGCAATGAACATAGGAATTGATGTAAGATATATCTTTGCAAAACATAGTTCCTTACCTGGTTATATTTCTCAGTTGGAGACTGTGGAGCCACCTAATCCATTAGATGAGGTGTCACCGAGTATTGTTCTTGGTCTTGAATTATCATTTGATGCTCTCCTCCACATTTTATTTCTAATCCTTATAATTTCATTTATTGTATTTCCATTTCCATAAGTGTTTATTCGGTCCGCACAATCTCCGCTTAAGTGGCCAACTTTGTGACAGTGAGAACATGCCATACCAAAGTTAGACCAATTCCTAGACTTGGTTTGTCATTTTATCATACAATTTTCTGCAATATGTCCATATTTACCACATGTTGTACAACTAATCCAAGTGTTATAATCTCATGCATAAGCATTACCTTGTCTTCTCGGTTGATTTACCTTTTCTTGTCCTTTAGGCTTCCAGATATGCTTTGTGTTCTTTCTGCATTATTGAGATGTATGACCATGCATGTTGGAATTTTGGTAGTATTTATCCATGTATGGTTTCTTTTGTGGTTTTTTCAACTTGGATCTACACTCATGTGCCTGATGTCCATGCTTATTACAATTATAGAAAATACCATTAAATTTACAAGGGTTTGTAGTAATACCTTTTGCTTTGCTTCTGCAAACATTTGATGTGTGGCCTAGTTTTCCACAGTGATGGAAAGAAGGCTTGATAGGATTTAGGCTTAAGCATACATTCCTTTGTTCAACTTGATTTGATGATTATCCTTTCTCAGTATACCCTAATCCAATTTTATTGTTCTGTCTTCTTTGATACTTCAAAAATTAATCTATTCTCTTAGTGCTTTCTTCAAATCTCTTAATCACTTCATTATGTTGTAAAATCTTCAATTAATTTCTTAGTTTTTCATTTTCTTATTTCAATACACCAATATATTCTATTCTTCTTGCAAGTTCAGTATTCACTCGGTTTGCTTCATGATTCATAACAACCATTTGATTTGTGATCTCAAAGTAATGTTCAGTAAGTCACAATATCTCAGATTCTTTTTCTTGTAACTTTTCAGTCATCTGTCTTCTATCATAAACAACCATGTTTCTATCTTGTTCAAATTTATTTTCATCATTAAAGACTTCAACCATTCTAACCATTTCTGTATCTTGTCTGATCTGCAGTGCTTTCACTTGTTCAGTAAGTTGTTGATTTCTCTTAGATAGCTTTGATATGATTCCTTCAGATGCATCATATATGATACTAGATTCAGATCCAGATGAGTCAAATGGGTCATGAATATCTTCTTCATGATAATCAATCTCATGACAGCGATGTGCCATGTCCTTTCTCTTAATCAACATCTCCCTGAGTTTCTCTTTGGCTTCCTTGTATTGTTTGACATAGATCCGCAACTGTAACTTCTGATTTTCAATAGTTGTATCAAGTATATACCTTTCCATTGTAAGATATTTTCCCTTCAATGATTAAACCTTCAAAACAAGAGAACTAGATTTGATACTAATTTTATGGATAATGGAAAGGGTGTGTAGCAAGAGGGGAGGGGTGAATCAGTACCCTTAAAATATTTTAATCAATTCTTTGTAACCACTGTTCTGTATTAACCGACTGGGTAGATTGCATACACCGAACATATAGTATCATTGCTGAAATGTAAATTCATGTAAACTAAAAAATATGCATACATTAAATTAAGTACTCATGAAACTAGTAATTTGGTATCGCAGAAAACCCCTATTAGAAGGTAAAAACTACGGTGGGGACGAGACCCACAAAACTTCACTACTGCAGTAAATAAAGTAGTCTGTTAAAGATTAGAAAGAATGACCATTGTTGATGATCTTACCCTGTTAGGAGTAACAATGAGATTGATTAGATCTACCTCGTGTGAGGATTTTGTAACACAAGTTATGTGTGCACTTGGTTAAGAGATTTATAAAAAGGTGGTTAAGTCTACTCTGTTAAGAGATTTAGGGGTATATTACAATTGTTAGAGAGTAACAGAAGTTTGATCTGAAACATATACAATCTCAATATTTTTGATACAAATCCATTAAGTACATTCAAAATATATCACCTCAATGTGAATGATAATACGTTTTTCTCTATTTTTCTCGGTAGCCTTGCTTCTATTCTGAAAACTAATTTTTGTAATGTAGTCTCTGTTCTTGAAATCCCTTATCTAATCTATGATGTCTGTAGTTTGGTGGCTACTTGATCATTTCTTGATCAACATACATTACAAAATTTTCATCTAATCTATACCTAATTAGGATTCCACAATTACATCCCTATCCTAAGATCAATGGTGTACATAATTTACCTTGATCATCTAACATAGGAGACATAAACATTTAATGCTATATATATCCGTAATTAATGGTCTCCTTGATCTTGTAAACCGTTATCTAGGTTGGAAATTTTTTTTACATGGAATAATGTGCCAAAAAAAACTTTCATGTGGCCTTTGGTCCACTCAGTTATTGTTGTCTCTCGGTGCTTGATGTAGTCTGTGTAGCTCGATTATACTACTTGTTCGGTTTATAATATGTAGCTCAGTGTTGTCTACTGCTCGGTAAAGTCTTTTAGCTCAGGTATCACTATACTCAGTTAACTTTGGGTGTGATCAGTGCTCTCAGTTAACTCTACACTTTAGTGAATATACCAACTTTCCTATTTGTGACTCTGCTACTGATTGTCCATGTTGAGTGCTTGAATACTAATGAAAACTTTAATGCTCAATTGGAGTAACACATTATGGATGAAATTGAAAGAACTAATCAGAGAATTAGGATCTTAAATAAAACATTAAGGAAAAAAATTATGTATCTTGAAGCCGAGGGAATAAATCCAAAAATTCAAACCAAGACACAAGGAAGTAAGCCTAGAATTGAAGGTGTTAAAATAAAATGTGGTGAATCTAAAAAAGCAACTAGATGATTTCAAAAACACCAAATAAATTCTCAAAGATAATATCAATGAAAAGATGGAAGAATTTAAGAATATCAAAGGAGATCTAAAAGATAAAATCAAACAAAAAAGGGAGGTATGAAAGAAAAATGAAAAAAATTCAAGAACATCATCAAATAGAAGACAAAATAAAATGAGAAGATGGAACAAGAATTAATAAAGATAATATCTGAAGTAAATGTTTGTGAAAGAAGCCCTATTCTGGATCAACTTTTAGCCCTAAAGAAAATTAACTAGGATAAGTAAGGTTTAGGTTTCATCAGTGAATGTTCAGATCTAAAAAAAAAAGGCAAAAACAAGGAAGTTGAGGCAAAAGAAAAGTCTAAGGTAACAAGAAAAGTCATGAATCCAAGAACATCTACAAGGATTATTGATACAATAGCATCTTGGGATCTTGGAAATCTTTCATCAACCAAAAATATTTCCTTTTTGTTTCTTTGTTGTTCTGTTCGAGTTGGACAGTTTTGGTGTTTTAGGTAGCGATCGTTCATGTTGGCTCATTATCTTATGTGATATTTTGGGTTTGTTCAAGATGCCTTGGTGAATATTTTTCTATGGTCTAATTTTGTTTCATTCTATTTTGAAGAATATATCCTAAGTTTGGTCTGGTCCTATTTCGCTCCTATTCCCTGTTGGAGAGATCGAGTTGGCTTTTGATCCCGTGTTGGAGTTTGTGTGTCTGATCGTGCCTTAATGTTTAGGACCTATCTGGGAGAATTTTATTATGATGTCATATCTTTTGGTTCATGTTTGTTTAATTTTGGATTCATCTTGTAATTGTGGGTATCATGACCATTTCCTATTTAGAGTGATCAAGGGATTTATCATGCGGTTGGTGATCGTTGGGTCTTAACGTGTGCGGTCGTGGATCATGATTGTTGGAATTTGTGTGGAACTATATTTATGATTGTGCATCCTTATGTTCTATTTATGGTGATTGGTGTTTCAAATTTTGGGTCCTGTCCTAAATGTTGTTACACTTTTCCTTTTTTAAATCTTTGTGTGGTCGACCTATTGGTGACAATGTATAAATATAATGTATTGATGTATCTTAGGGAAGCATCTAGGAGACAGGGAATAGAAACCAAGGGGATGATAGTTCTAAGGTGTAGTAGATTAGAATGTAGGATATATGAGTGATTTTGTTGTGGGTCATAACTAGGAAGGCCTTATAGCCTGACACGTTTATTTAAAATTCTTGCTGATGACAAATTTTTTTATTGTGTTTGATTCTTCTCACTATGTTTCTTTGTTATTTACGCTTTTTTAATTCAGGATGATTGGTTGGAAATCCCATTTGGGGATTTATCCTTCCTTGGATACATCAGATGGTATGAGAGAAAGTTTTGATATGTGGTGGCAGTAATCTAAGAGCTTAGACTTGTGAAGTTCCTAGGGCATTGTTTGTGAGGTGGAAGATACTAGATCTAGCTCACATCAATGAAGGACTTGTGTAAGAATGGTTGGAAGAGATTGTTGCAAAAGGTTGAGTTATTGTTATCAATTAATGACTAGTATGAGTTTTTGGAGTGTTATTTGTTGATTTGGTGGTAGATTGTTTGTTTGTGATCTTGTGATCATATGGAGGGCTTGTTGTGGGGTGACAGAAAGTGGATCTAACCTACGCTTTCTATGGATTCATGTGAGATGGCTCAGAAAGGAACTATTTCTTTTGTTGATTACTATAAACCTTGGAATAAGTTGTGTTCTTTGATGTATCCTATTGGTGGAAATATCATCGACTCAAGGAAGATTGTGGAAGTTATGAAAAGATCACCAATGGAGAGGAAATTGAAGTCTTGCAATTAGACCACCAAAGTGAGGCATTTACACCTTAGGAGAGAGGAGATGTTGATGAAGAATACTAAGCATGTGATGGAGAAGAGAAAGAGGAAGATGACCTTTTTTATTACGTCAATTCTTCAAATTCCTAGGCTAGGTACATTCAAAGAGAGAAAGCGAGAAGAGAAAATGATTGAGTTGAAGAGACAAGTGGAGAAAATAGAGATGAAGTTGTAGAGAATATTTTATTGTTAGGAGGATTCTCTAGAGTATTTTGTTGAACCTGAGGTTGATGAAGGAATATGATATGTTTTTGGTGTGAATGTTGCATAGGGAAGGTCTTGGTGAAGGCTTGGAGGATCTTGCTAGATTAGAGGAGGAACTTGTTGAGAAAAGTACACTAGTGAGTGATGTTGCATTTGCGATGTCTGCAGATGAGGAATAAGTTGTTATTGATGAGTTCTTGAGTTGGTTGATTGGATCTGATGAGAAATTTTGTGAGTACCTTACTATTGTGGATTTTATTGATTATGAGGTTCCTTTGGGTGAATTCCTTATGGTTTCATCTAATAGTTTGAAATTTGTTGAGGTAGAAGCTGAGTGGGATACTTTGGTTGACGAGAGTTGATTTCCTATGATTGAGAAAGAGTTTCCTATGGTTAGATTTGGTGTTATTTTTGAGTTTATTGAAGGATTGGTTTTAGAGAATGTAGTTCTTGATGATACTTTTGTTGAGCAGTATGACAAAGCTTTGGATGAGCTTGTTGTGAGTGAAGGGTTGCAAATTGAAGCATTTTAGTTTGATGCTAACTTATTACATATATTAATTTATGGACATTAAGGTAAGGTTTTAAGTTACCTTATTCATACCGATGTGATTGGTTGTAGAGATTAGAGTGTTGTTGTAGAGCGGGTTTGGAAGGTAGAGCAGAGTTCATTTAGAAGAAATTGGTACTTGGACTTGACGATGGATATTCCAAAAGTGAAGATAAATATAGGGTTAGTGGAGTTAGTATTGTTGACTAGGGATGTGTGGATGATGGATAGAGGTGGAATAATTCTTGAGTTCCTTGTTGCTGATGATCTGATGAGTGGGAGTAATCAGATATGTGCTAAAGATGGAATGAAGTTGAAGAAGTTGTGCAGAGATTTTTAGAAGGAGAGTGCAGATCTGATGCATTTTGGTTGTTGTTGATTAGTTTGGTTTTGTCAAATATTTGCTTATCTAGTTTGATTTGGTTTTGAGGATGTGGAAATCAGATCAGAGAATACAAATATGTTTTGTGTTTAGGTTCATATTCTAAAATCATGAGGGTTGGGAAACCTAAATTCAAAATAAAATATTTTTATCTAGTTGTGGATATCTTCTACAGCTAAAAAGTGATAGACTCACTTTTTATTAACCTTGGGTGTTTGATGCAAGAGCATCTTGGGATTTTGGCAACCTTGCATCAACCAAAAAGTTTTCCTTTTAGTTTCTTTCTTGTTTTGTTCCAGTTGGGTAGTTTTGGTATTTTAGGTGGTAGTCACTCTTGCTGGCTCATTATTGTATGTGTTATTTTTTTTTTCAAGACACCTTGGTGAAGCTTTTTTTATGATCGCATCATATTTCATTCATTTTTGAAGAAGATATCCTGAGTTTGGTCTGGTCATATTTTTTTCTTATTCCCTATTGGAGAGATTGATTTGGCTTTCAATCCTATGTTGGAGTTTGCATCTGCAATCATGCCTTAATGTTTAGGACCTATCTGGGAGTAGTTTCTTAAAATCACATCTCTTTTGGTTCATGGTTGTTTGAGTTTGGATTCATATTGTGTGTCATGCCCAAAACTAGGGCAAAACACACACACAATTTTTTTTTTTAAAACATAAAAGTACGTACAACTACCAATGGTTGAGTTGGAAAGGTGATAGAAAGGTAGAGGTAACCTTTGAGTTACAAGATATATACGCAGATTGAATAAGAGTCATGCCACAAACAGATGCATAATTGGGGCATCAACTTGTTCCACGGGTTATATGAATGCTTAACTCAGGTTGCTCTAACTCTGATTTCATGTTTAGAATCATGATGGTAGTTAGTGGTTATGAACATATGTTGATCTAGGTTGCCCTAATCCTTACTTATCTCCTAATCTAGATTACAACTTAATCCATTCACATCTAGATCCAATTTTCTTTCAACATTAACTACTAGCTCAAAACCTAGTCAAATTAATATTCTACTCCTTTTTTTTTTTAAATAACATCAATAGACATGCTTAAAATTTAAGAACCATTTCACTATACCAAACAACTATTGATTAAAATCTAAAAGCTGAAATCAAATTTAATTTCCTAACCTACCAACATCATTTCTAATAAAATTATTTCCCTTTTGTCAAAACACATGCAATCCTAACTCATCAATCTCCTAACAAACAACTTTAAATTAATCTTTAATAAGAAAATTAAATTATCCTTTAATACAAAATTTAAATTAACTTCTAGTTGAAATTTAACTTAACCCCTAACCCCTTGAACACAAGAGTAACATATTCCCTTTTGTCATAATAAAATTTACGTTAACATTATTTATACATTAGAATAAATTGGCTAATTTCGCTTCTCTAATAGGCTAATCACACTATTTAGGCCAAAATTCTTATTAGATTAATACACAAATCTCACAATTTTTAAAATAACCTAAACAACTAATATAAGGATCCCTTTAAAATGATTAATTATTAGTTTAATATGTTGTTTCCAAACCATAAAAATTTGATCATGTTAATAAATCCCTCCATCTTTCAAAACACTAAAGTTATTAACCTAATGATTTATGCTACATCATTGAATTAGTTTGTGTACAAAATGGTACCAAATTAAGAATTAAATACAATATAGAAAAAGGCCTAATTAACTAATTTAAAACTATCTACTAACTACCTATAATCTAATCTATCTAACAAATAATCCCCTAACCTAACAAATCTACTAACTTATTAAACTATCATTTTCTATGACAAAGTCCAAAACACAAAATGCATTGGTGAAGGGGGCCGAATTTCTAAGTGAAAGTGCAGGTTGAAAAGGACTTCTTTGGGGGTCCACCACTTATCTTACCATCCTTAAACATAGGATTTCACATGGTAAGGCAGAACCTAGGAAAGGTGGCGTGGGTTACTAGGAGGAGGTGATGATGCAAGGCCCACATACCAATCTCCCATCCTCCAAGGTAAATCTCGCATGAGGAGAGGGAGTTGACTTAGTAAAGGAGATGTCAAATTTTAGGGGATTGTGGACAGCAAGGGAGGTGGTGCCAGAACCAAGTAGTGCAGCCCTTTAAACAAAGTGATTTATTTTTCAAACTTAACACAATCCAATGTTTGAGCAAAAAAGGTAAGAGGTAAAGGTGGGGCCCACGGGAAAAGGGTAAGAGTGTAAGGTGAGTTAATGTAGATTTAGGAATTAATTTTGAGTTTATGCAAGAGGAATTAAAAGACTAAATTTAATTAGAGAGAGCACATTGGGAAAGAAATATTCTCTGTGGCAAGGAGAATATTTCCTTTCCCATACAAATTCTAGAGAGCATTTCTGCTCTAAATCTAGAAAGTGTCATGGGCTTTGTTTGTTATAAGCTCTTTTATATTGATTTTCTTGATTAAATTTTTGTAATAGATCATAGTATGCATTAGGATTTATTTATTTGAGAAATATACTAAAAGGACTAATAGTATTAGTTGAATTTCATATTATCCTACTAACTAGTTTGATTTGTTATTGTTAGCAAGGTTATTTCTTCTTCTCAAGAGTTGAAATTGAAATGGAGATTTTTATTGTAGACAGTTGAATCTATGGAGATAGAATTAGAGACTTTCAAAGGGAGAAATGGAGTGTTCCAATAACTTGAAGAATTACATTTACATACATTATGGAGGTTTCAAGATTCACAATTCCTCAAGATTTTAAGAAATGAAACCATTAAATTGTCTTTCTCTTTCAATATTGAGTATCTTTCTATACATGGATGGTTAAATTTTTTCTTTTAAGAAATAGAATGAAATATGCATGAACTAAAGATTCTATCATTTACATTATGGTAATCTTACAATCTACATTTACACATCTTCAAGATGATAAATCTACACAATACTTGGATGGTATACAACATATCTTCCTTTAATCAATTATTACATCAAGAAGGAGATCTCTTCACATCTAGCCTGAAAAACATAAAAAATGAGCATTACAACAATCAATAAGAATAAATTTCAATACAATGAGTGACTATAAAATATTGAAGTTGCTTACACACAACTACCCCCGAATAGGGATTTCTTTCAAGCTTCTTTCACCATATTCATGACTTCAAAAACCTACAAATTTCATGAGGGAACCCATGGGAAGCTCACCTCCCAACCAAGGCCTCAAGGAGGCCACCCTCGAGATTGGAGAACCAAGGCTAAACAAGATTTCACATCCAAATTCTCACAAACATTTTATATGCAGAAAACAATAATAAACTCCCTATCAAGGTTTCACAAATGAGTTTTCTAAACCCATTGAAGTAGGGTGAAGGTGGGATTTTTCAAGGAGGAGAATTCTATTATAATTTCAAAATTTCTCAACAAGAGTTTTTCTCCATGCCTCTCCAAGGCTACATTGAGATTCCTTCCATATACACATTTGGCTATTTCTATGCCAAAATATAATATTTACCACATGGCTTCATGGAGCCCATACTCCATGAAATTATACCTCTTCTCCAAGAGAAGAGACTCTCACTACAATGGAGAGCCCAACTAACCCCTTCAACCAAGGCCACTTCTTCCCTTTCCAAAAGGGTGAGTAATGCCTCAACTCCCATGAATAACACTCCCAATCCAAAAGAACAAGAATTGATACAAAAATCCAAAAGCATTCCCAACCCAACACATGACAATAAAATTTACATACAACAACACTATACAATATTACATACATGAACACCATACAAGATTGCATATTCATAAAACAATAATATCCAAACCTTCTTGCAACAAAAAAAGCACTTCATGAAAAAGGAGACCAACCTTCCAAATGTGTTATGGAAAAATGAAACTTGAGAAGAGCCCAAATCCTTATCCTTCCTCTTTCCAAAATCGTAATTGTCTCTAAAATTAAAGAGTGGGTGAACACCCACTAAGTCACCCAAAACCCTCTAAAAAGACTCTCAAAAGTGTATTCAAGACCTATAAATAATGAGACATGACAACTAGCTATTTTGTCTCCCCTCTTAATTGTGAGTTTAGTAAGGAGTGTGGGACAAGTTAGATGCATGTGGCCATCTCCATTTTTGTCACTTTTGAAAAGTAAGCATTTTGGAGAGTCATAATGGTGACCTAGGTTTCTCCCATAGGTAAAAACTATCCCTAACCCAAGGTACCCCCTTAGGATTAACTATTTAGTCAAAAAATACACTCTAGGGTCACTTTTAATCCCTCCAAAGTACCCCTAAAGTTCAAATCCGAGTTCTAACATGATGTGATCGCTACAAGGCATCTATATTCAAGTGGGATTAATATAATATCATATAATGTTAGGTGATTCTTTTCCAAGCCCTAATTGACTTGTCACTATCCACATGGATAATAAAAGTGTCAAGTGACACCAAACAAAATACACATCACATTCATAATGACATGTCCAAACAACAACATAAATTTTAAACTATTAACACACATTCAAATTATGTTTACAACACAGATCACATTACAATGAGGTTTCAACCCCTTATTGGATTAAACCTCCTTGGCTTACTCAATTCACATGTGTTTAGACCTGATTCTCTGAATAATTCTATTGTTCCCTTTCTTGCACACTAAACTTCGGGCATCAATAGTCCAAGATGATAAAATTACATGCAATATACATTTTTAATTCATAATTAGCAACATTAATCAATAAGAAGAATTAAGCCCCTAATTGAAATTTTCATACAGAAATGTTTAAAACATAAGAATTCCTTAATCACCATGACATAACATCTATGAAATAGTCAAGTCTAATCATGATTCAGTCTTCTCATCAATTCATTGATCTAAACATATATAATCAAAATCAACCACCTGCTCTAGGTCTAATCCATATCAAAATGTAATCCACACAATATAATCATCATCATAACATAATATCACGAGTCTCTGTCAGGATAATAAAAAAGTGTATCAATGTATCAAATTATAAAGTATCAAAGTGAGATCAAGCAGTAAAGGTATGTTGGGTCGGGGTGAGGCCTCACATCCTCCCCCACTATGCATGAAGTTCTTCCTGGAGTTCATCAAAAAGATATGGGTACTAAGATCTCATCTGTGCTGCATCCTCGCATGAAGTCGTAACCTCATAATAACGATCCCACTAGACCCTAACCTGGTCCAGCTCTCAGCCTCAGATTACAAGGTTCTGTCAGGCTATAATATGAATGGGCTCTAGTGCTAGCTGTCAGTCTGACTCCAGCTATAAAGCATCCTAATCTATAATGTGAGACTCATCATAAATATATTTTCGTAGCACAAATACATGAAACACATCGTGGATGCGTGACAGGCTGGATGGCAAGGCTAGACGGTAGGCAACTGGTCCTATCCTCTCTAATATCTCAAAAGGTCCAACAAAGTGAGGTGCTAACTTAGAGCCCTTTCCAAAATGGATTGGACTCTTATGTGGGTACACTCTCAAGAAGACCCTGTCTCCAACCATATACTCATGATCAACCCTCTTCACATCTGCATACTTCTTCTGTCGATCCTGAGCCTCCCTAAGGCGCTATCTAATCAAGACAACCTACTACTCCATAGCCTTGATCAATTGAGGTCCAATAGATACTCTATCCTTGATCCTATCCCAACTCAGTGGTTTCCTGCATGGTCTACCGTACAAGGCTTGATATGCTGGCATACCTATAGAAGAATGATGCCCATTATTATAAGCAAACTCAAGAAGATGTAGGTATTCTTCCCACTTGACCTGATGGTCCATCACATACATGTGTAGCATGTCCTCCAATACCTGGTTAACCCTCTCAGTCTAGCCATCTGTCTGAGGGTGATATGTTGTACTAAGATCTAGCCTAGTGCCCAACGCTGCCTGTAACTCTCTCCAAAAGGCTGATGTGAACAAGGAGTCTCTATCAGAGATGATCTTACAGGGAATGCCATGAAGTCTAACAATATCCTGCAAAAAGACCTGAGCTACATCTCATGCTATGAATGTAGTATGCATGGGTGAGAAGTGGGAAACCTTGGTCAATGTGTCGACTATTACGAAGATAACATCATGGTGGTGAGAAGACATAGGGAGACCAAAAATGAAGTCCATAGATATAGTGTACCACTTAAACTTGGCAATCTCACGTGGCTGCAGGAGTCCGCCTGGATGACTATGCTCTGCCTTCACTCTCTGGCACTCTACACATCTAGAAAATATGTTGGCAATCTGCAATCTCATGCCCAACCAATGATGCAACTATCTTAGATCGGCATGCAACTTCTTAACTCTCGGATGAGTTGCATAGGGTGCTCTGTGAGCCTCAAGCACAATAATCTCCTGCAAGTCACCCATAGAAGGTACATAGATGTGTCCCCTATGACGTTGAAGTTCATCAGACTCCAAGGAATACTCTACAAATCTCCCCTCAAGGGGTCTCTAAGAATGTATAAATTGAAAAATCTCCACATATAATCCATCCTCTAGAAAATGATGCAAAATGCGGTCCCTCAAATCTGTACTAGAAGTCATAGCTCTCATGTTGCCTCCTACTCAAGACATCTGCAAATACATTCTCTTTTCCCTTGATGTAATAAAAATCAAAATCATACTCACACAAAAACTCCATCTAGCTCCTCTACCTAGCATTAAGATTAGGCTATGTCAAGATATACTGTAGGCTCAGGTGATATGAATGAAGCTCAAATCGGTGACCTAGAAAAAAATGTCGCCAACTCACTAAAGCATGAACCATTGCTATGAGTTCTAGGTCACGAGTAGGATAATTAAGTTCGTGAGTCTTTAGCTTCCTAGACTCGAAGGCTATAGGATGACCCTCCTGCATAAGGATTGCTTCTAAACCGTTCAATGAAGCATCAGTACATACAAAAAAATTTGTCGAAGGATCTGGCACTATTAAAATCGGTGCACTAGTGAGGGCTCTCTTGAGCTCCTCAAAAGCTCTCTCACACTTCTCTGTCAATTCATACTTCTTCCCCTTTCTCTAAAGGGAGGTGATGAGATGAGCTAGTCTAGAAAATCCTACCATGAAGCGTCTGTAATATCCTGCTAAGCCCAAAAAAATTATGACCTCAGTGACACTGGTGGGTGTTGGCCAATCCATAATAGCTTTAATATTTGATGGGGATATAAAGAACCCATCACCAGATATAATGTGACCAAGATAATGCACCTTGGGTCTAAAGAAGGCACACTTTGACAAGCTGTCATATAACTGATTCTCTCTCAAATGCTACAGAACTTGTCTCATATGCTCCTCATGCTCCTCCTCATTGTGAGAATATATCAAAATATCATCACAAAATAGTACCACAAATTTATCCAAAAATGTATGAAATACTCCATTTATGAGGCTCATTAACACAACTACAGCATTCTTGAGGCCAAATGGCACTATTGTGAACTCATAGTGACCATACCTTGTGCGAAAAGCAGTCTTGTGGATATCACTTTCCACAATGTGTAACTAATGGTAACCCAACTTCAAATCTATCTTTGAGAACACTTGGGCAACCTGTAATAGATCAAATAGATCATCAATCCTAAGAAGTGGGTATCAGTTCTTAATTGTTACTTTATTAAACTACCGATAATCAATGCATAATCTAAGTGACCCATCCTTCTTCACAAAAATCACAGGTGCACCCCAAGGTGATACACTAGGTTGGATATGCCCTTTCACCAAGAGCTCTTCTAACTAAATCTTGAGCTCATTGAGCTCATGTGTGTTCATTCTATAAGGTGCTCTAGAAACTGGCTCGACTCCTGGTATAAGATCTTTGTGAAAATTAACTACCCTAGGTGGAGGCATACCAGGTAGCTTGGTAGGAAATACATCTACAAACTCTTGAAGAATAGGATAATCCTTGAGTGAAGGCTCCCCTCCTGAATCCTCCTCTCTATCACGAATGGTGATGGAAAATAAGTGACATCCCTTCTGCTTGCACCACCTAAGCTACATAGTGGAAATAATGGGAAGGGATACGGGTCTTTGTACCCCAAATATCACCATAGAAGTGCTGTGATCATAAACACACTTGACCCTCTTCTGACAATAATCCACCTTGGTACTGTGGGCACATAGCCAATCCATGCCAAGGACTACATCATAAGAACTTAGAGGGGTAATGCAGAGATCAATCATCGTGATAAGGTCTCCAATCTAAATCTGAAAACTGCAAACTAAGAAACTAACATAGACTCTAGCTCCTGAAGCTAACTCAACCTCCTAACTGACATCCTGTCTAACTGCCACCAGCCTGCAATGCTCCACTACATAGGGATATATAAAGGAGTCTATGGATCCTAAAACAAACAAGATAGAACTAATGATACCCTGAATCATACCTGCGGCCTCAATGACCATGGCCTGGTGCTCGGCCTGGCGGTTATCAACCGCTGTAAAAACTCTATGGGATCTACCCTTATCTCTAATTGTAGGTTCTAAGGTAGCCCCTCTCTGACCACTGGCTGACTGTCCCTGTGGTCACTCTCTTGCTAAATGACCCATACAACCACAAGTGTAACATGGCCCACGGGTCTGAATCTTCACTGCCTGTGTCCTAGGTTGTTGTGACCCTCCGATCCTACTCAAACCACTGTATCCACCCCTAGAGGACTGCTGAGCCCTAGCTAACTATGTCTAAGGGGTCTATGTCCTATGATCCTATCTAGTGCCCTGAGACTGCCACTGTTTGGGCTTAGAGCCTTGATAACCCTGTGAATGCCTCTGTCTAGAATCCTGCTGGGATCTCTACTGCTGAGACTGTTGACCCTTAAAGGATCCTACCGAGTGATTCTATTTCCCTTTCCAAGGGGATCTCTACTATCCTGCCTACTGGGAAGAGGGGTTTTGGTGCTGGGACCAATCCTGAGACTCTTGTCTAGTATGGATATCCTCGGCTACAAGTGTCATCTCAATTGCCCCTCTGAACATGGTAGGGAATGCTAGGCGTACTGTGCTTTGAAGTGACATATTAAGTCCCTTAATGAAATGGTGAATATGCAGTTTCTCATCCTTCATGTAATAAACATATGGAAGGAGCTCGAGAAACTAACTCTCATACTGGTTCACTGTGAGGCCTCTCTGCTCGAGATCATGAAACTCCTCTATCTATCTCTAACTAAAATGCTCAGAGAGATATCTCTCATGGAAACAGGCCACAAAAGTCTCCCAAGTGAGTGTGTCAATACTCAATCCATCTATGGACACCTCCTAATCCCACCAAGTGGAAGTCTTCTCCTATAGGAGATGGACTACAAGTCATGCCTTTAGATTAATCCCATAAGGGTGCAATCCAAAACATCACTGTAAACTCTGTAACCAGGCCTCTACTACTGACCCATGAGTGGATCCCAAAAACAAGGGTGGCTGGAGTCACAATAATTCTCGAATATCATCTCCAACCTAGGGGGTCTCTCCCTGGCACATATCTCATGCTCGCATGGTATTACATCCCAATGAACTGATTCACCCTCTTGATCATCATGACCCTCAATAGACCTGGGTGGAGGACTCCTACTCCTCTCTCTGCTAACTGCTCTATCATTCTCTGAAACATGTCCTTCTCCTTCAGGAATCTACTGCTGAACTATGGGTGGTAGTCTCTGCTGAATCACCCCAATCAGATTTTGGAGAACATCCATAATATCCTATTAGGGTTTGGAGGTGGCGAAGGTGGAGGTGGTGGATCCTCCTGTCCTTCCCCCGTACGTGGAGCTCTACGACCTCTACCTCGTCGGTTAGCTCTAGTGACCGCATGCATCCTAAATAATGATTTAAGTTTTTAATGAGTTGAAATGTAAAGGGTTAGGTTCCTTGTGTCAAAACACTGGCTTTGATACCAAAATGTCATACCCAAAACTAGGGCAAAATACACACATAATTTTTTTTTTAAAACACAAAAGTATGTACAACTACCAATGGTTGAGTTGGAAAGGTGATAGAAAGGTAGAGGTAACCTTCAACTTACAAGGTATATACATAGATTGAATAAGGTTCATGCCACAAACAGATACAGAATTGGGGCATCAACTTGTTCCATGTGTTATATAAATGCTTAACTCAGGTTGATCTAACTCTAATTTCATGTTTAAAATCATGATGGTAGTTAGTGGTTATGAACATATGTTGATCTAGGTTTCCCTAATACTTACTTATCTCCTAATCTAGATTACAACTTAATCCATTCACATCTAGTTCTAGTTTTCTTTCAACATTAACTACTAGCTCAAAACCTAGTCAAATTAATATTCTACTCTTTTTTTTTTTAAACAACATCAATAGACATGCTTAAAATTGAAGAACCATTTCACTATACCAAACAACTATTGATTAAATTCTAAAAGCTGAAATCAAATATGATTTCCTAACCTACCAACATCATTTCTAATAAAATTATTTCTCTTTTGTCAAAACACATGCAATCCTAGCTCATTAATCTCCTAAGAAATAACTTTAAATTAATCTTTAATAAGACAATTAAATTATCCTCTAATACAAAATTGAAATTAACTTCTAATTGAAATTTAACTTAACCCCTAACCCCTTGAACACAAGAGTAACATAATCCCTTTTGTCATAATAAAATTTAAGTTAACATTATCTATACATTAGAATAAATTGACTAATTCTGCTTCTCTAATAGGCTAATCACACTATTTAGGCCAAAATCCCTATTAGATTAATACACAAATCTCACAATTTTTAAAATAACCTATACAACTAATATAAGGATCCCTTTAAAACAATTAATTATAATTTTAATATGTTGTTCCCATACTATAAAAAATTGATCATGTTAATAAATCCCTCCATCTTTCAAAACACTAAAGTTTTTAACCTAACGATTTATGCTACATCATTGAATTAGTTTGTGTATAAAATGGTACCAAATTAAGAATTAAAAACAATATAGAAAAAGGCCTAATTAACTAATTTAAAACTATCTACTAACTACCTATAATCTAATCTATCTAACAAATAATCCCCTAACCTAACAAATCTACTAACTTATTAAACTATCATTTTCTATGACAAAGTCCAAAACCCAAAATGCATTGATGAAGGGGGGCGAATTCCTAAGTGAAAGTGCAGGTTAAAAAGGACTATTTTGGGGGCCCACCACCTATCTTACCATCCTTAAACATAGGATTTCACATGGAAAGGTAAAACCTAGGAAAGGTGGTGCGGGTTACTAGGAGGAGGTGATGATGCAAGGCCCACCTACCAATCTCCCATCCTCCAAGGTAAATCTCGCATGAGGAGAGGGAGTTGACTTAGTAAAGGACATGTTAGATTTTAGGGGAATGTGGACAGTGAGGGAGGTGGCACCATAACCAAGTAGTGAAGCCCTTTAAACAAAGTGATTTATTTTTAAAACTTAACACAATCCAATGTTCAAGCAAAAAAGGTATGAGGTAAAGGCGGGGCCCACAGGAAAAGGGTAAGAGTGTAAGGTGAGTTAATCTAAATTTAGGATTTAATTTTGAGTTTATGCAAGAGGAATTAGAAGACTAAATTTAATTAGAGAGAGCACATTTGGAAAGGAATATCTCTATCATAAGGAGAATATTTCCTTTCCCATAGAAATTTCAAAGAGCATTTTTGCTCTAAATCTAGAAAGTGTCATGGGCTTTGTTTGTTATAAGCTCTTCTATATTGATTTTCTTGATTAAATTTTTGTAATAGATAATAGTATGCATTAGGATTTATTTATTTGAGCAATATACTAAAAGTACTAATAGTATTAGTTGAATTTCATATTATCCTACTAACTAGTTTGATTTGTTATTGTTAGTAAGGTTATTTCTTCTTCTCAAAAGTTGAAATTGAAATGGAGATTTTTATTGTAGAGAGTTGAATCTATGGAGATAGAATTAAAGACTTTCAAAGGGAGAAATTGAGTGTTCCAATAAATTGAAGATTTACATTTACATACATTATAGAGGTTTCAAGATTCATAATTCCTCAAGATTTTAGGAAACGAAACTATTATATTGTCTTTCTCTTTCAATATTGGGTATCCTTCTATACATGAATGATTAAATTTTTTCTTTTAAGAAATAGAATGAAATATGCATGAACTAAAGATTCTATTATTTACATTATGGTAATCTTACAAACTACATTTACACATCTTCAAGATGATAAATCTACACAATACTTGAATGGTATACAACATATCTTCCTTTAATCAATCATTACATATAGAAGGAGATCTCTTCACATCTAGCTTGAAAAGATTCAAAAATGAGCATTACAACAATCAATAAGAATGAATTTCAATACAATGAGTGACTTTAAAATATTGAAATTTCTTACACACAACTACCCCCGAATAGGGATTTTTTTCAAGCTTCTTTCACCATATTCATGACTTCAAAAACCTACAAATTTTATGAGGGAACCCATGGGAAGCTCACCTCCCAACCAAGGCCTCAACTCCCGTGAACAACACTCCCAATTCAAAAGAACAAGAATTGATACAAAAATCTAAAAGCATTCCCAACCCAACACATGACAACAAAATTTACATACAACAACACTATACAAGATTACATACATGAACACCATACAAGATTGCATATTCATAAAACAATAACATCCAAATCTTCTTTCAATAAAAAAAACACTTCATGGCAAAGGAGACCAACCTTCCAAATGTGTTATGGCAAAATAAAACTTGAGAAGAGCCCAAATCCTTATCCTTCCTCTTTCCAAAACCCTAATTGTCTCTAAAATTAGAGAGTGGGTGAACACCCGCTAAGTCACCCAAAACCATCTAAAAAGACCCCCAAAAGTGTACTCAAGAGCTAGCAATAATGAGACATGACAACTAGCCTTTTTGTCTTTCCTCTTAATTGTGAGTTTAGTAAGGAGTGGGACAAGTTAGATGCATGTGGCCATCTCTATTTTCGCCACTTTTGAAAAGTAGGCATTTTGGAGAGTCATAATGGTGACCTAGGTTTCTCCCATAGGTAAAAAATATCCCTAACCCAAGGTACCCCCTTAGGGTTAACTAATTTGGTCAAAAAATACACTCTAGGGTCACTTTTAATCCCTCAAAAGTACTCCTAAAGTTCAAATCCGAGTTCCAACATGATGTGATCTCTACAAGGAATCTATATGCAAGTGAGATTAATATAATATCATATAATGTCAGGTGATTCTTTCCCAAGCCCTAACTGACATGTCACTATCCATATGGAAAATACAAGTGTCAAGTGACACCAAACAAAATACACATCACATTCACAATGACATGTCCAAACAACAACATAAATTTTAAACTATTAACACACATTCAGATTATGTTTACAATAAGGATCACATTACAATGAGGTTTCAACCTCTTATTGGATTAACCCTTGGCGTACTCAATTCACATGTGTTTAGACCCGATTCTCTGAATAATTCTATGGTTACCTTTCCTACACACTAAAATTTGGGCATTAGTAGTCCAAGATGATAAAATTACATGTAATATACATTTTCAATTCATAATTAGCAACATTAATCAATAAGAAGAATTAAGCCCCTAATTGAAATTTTCAGGTAGAAATGTTGAAAACATAAGAATTTATTAATTTCCATGACATAACATCCATGAAATAGTCAAGTCTAATCATGATTTGGTCTTCTCATCAATTCACTGATCTAAACATATATAATCAAAATCAACCACCTGCTCTAGGTCTAATCCATATCAAAATGTAATCCGCATAATATAATCATCATCATAACATAATATCATGAGTCTCTGTCAGGATAATCAAAAAGTGTATCAATATATCAAAACATAAAGTATCAAAGTGTGATCGAGTAGTAAAGCCATGATGGGTCGGGGTGAGGCCTCACATCCTCCCCCACTAGGCATGAAATTCCTCTTGGAGTTCATCAAAATGATATGGGTACTGATATCTCATCTGTGCTGCATCCACCCATGAAGCTATGACCTCATCATAACAATCGCACTGGACCCTAACTTGGTCCAGCTCTCAGCCTCAGAGTGCAAGGGTCCATCGGGCTATAATAGGAATGGGCTCCAGTGCTAGCTATTCGTCCAACTCCACCTGCAAGGCATCCCAATCTATAATGTGAGACTCATCATAAATATATTTTTATAGCATAGATACATGAAACACATCGTGGATGCATGATAGGTTGGGTGGCAAGGCTAGATGATAGGAAATTGGTCCTATCCTCTCCAATATCTCAAAAGGTCCAACTAAGCGAGGTGCTAACTTAGAGCCCTTTCCAAAATGGATTGGACTCTTATGCAGGTGCACTCTCAAGAAGACCCTATCTCCAACCATATACTTCTGATCAACCCTATTCACATCTGCATACTTCTTTTGTCAATCCTAAGCCTCCCTCAGACATTGTCTAATCAAGACAACCTACTGCTCCATATCCTTGACCAACTGAGGTCCAAAAGATACTCTATCCTCGATCCTGTCCCAACTCAGTTATGTCCTGCATGGTCTACCGTACAAGGCCTGATATGGTGGCATACCTATAGAAGAATGATGGCCATTATTATAGGCAAACTCGACTAGATGTAGGTATTCCTCCCACTTGACCTGATGGTCTATCACATACATGCGTAGCATGTCCTCCAATACATGGTTAACCTTCTCGGTCTAGTCATCTATCTGATGGTGATATGCTGTACTAAAATTAAGCGTAGTGCCCAATGCTTCCTGTAACTCTCTCCAAAAGGTTGATGTGAACAAGGAGTCTCTATTAGAGATGATCTTACAGGGAGTGCCATGAAGTCTGACAATATCCCACAAAAGACTTGAGCTATGTCTGGAGTTGTGAATGTAGTACACACGAGTGAGAAGTGGGCAACCTTGGTCAATGTGTTGAATGTCACCAAGATAGCATCATGGCAGCAAGAAAACATAGGGAGACCAACAATGAAGTCCATAAATATAGTATCCCATTTCCACTCGACAATCTCATGTGGCTGCAGGAGCCCACCTGGATGACTATGCTCTGCCTTCACTATCTGGCACTCTAGACATATAGCAACTATGCTAGAAATCTGCAATCTCATGCCCGAACAATGATACAATTATCTCAGACCGGCATGCAACTTCTTAACTCTTGGATGAGCTGCATAGGGTGCTCTATGAGCCTCAAGCACAATAAACTCCTGTAAGTCACCCATAGAAGGTATATAGATGCATCCCCTATTATGTAGAAGCCCATCAGGCTCCAAAGAATACTTTGCAAATCTCCCCTCAAGGGGTCTCTGAGAATGGATAAACTGACAAATATCCACATATAATCCATACTCTGGCAAATGATGCAAAATGCGGTCCCTCAAATCTATACTAGAAGTCATAGATGAGAGCTCATGTCGCCTCCTACTCAAGGCATCTCCAACTACATTCTCTTTCCCCTTGATGTAATGAACATCAAAACCATACTCACACAAAAAATCCATCCATCTCCTCTACCTAGCATTAAGATTAGGCTGTGTAAAGATATACTGTAGGCTCTGGTGATCTAAATGAAGCTCAAATCGGTGACCTAGAAGGAAATGTCACCATCTCACTAAAGCATGAACCATCACTATGAGTTCTAGGTCATGAGTAGGATAATTAGGTTTGTGAGTCTTTATCTTCCTAGACTCAAAGGCTATAGGATGACCCTCCTGCATAAGGATTGCTCTTAAACCATCCAATGAAGCATCAATACATACAACAAAATCCACTAAAGGATCTGGCACTGCTAAAATTGGTGCACTAGTGAGGGCTCTTTTGAGCTCCTCAAAAGCTCTCTCACACTTCTCTGTCTATTCATACTTCTTCCCCTTTCTCTGAAGACAGATTATGGGATGAGCTACTCTAGAAAATCCTGCCACAAAGTGTCTGTAATATCCTACTAAGCCCATAAAATTTTTGACCTTAGTGACACTGGTGGGTGCTGGCCAATCCATAATAGGTCTAATCTTCGATGGGTCTACAGAGATCCCATCACCAGATATAACATGACCAAGATAATGCACCTCAGGTCTAAAGAAGGTACACTTTGACAAGCTTCCATATAACTAATTCTCTCTCAAATGTTGTAGAACCTGTCTTAGATGCTCCTCATGCTCCTCTTCATTGCAAGAATATATCAGAATATCATCAAGGAATACTACCATAAATTTATCCAAAAATTTACAAAATACTTCGTTCATGAGGCTGATGAACACAGCTGGAGCATTTGTGAGGCCAAATGGCACTACTGTGAACTCATAGTGATGATACCTCATGCAAAAAGAAGTCTTGTGGATATCACTTTGCACAATTCATAACTGATGATAACCTAAATTCAAATCTATCTTTGAGAACACTCGGGCACCCTATAACTGATCAAACAGATCATCAATCCTGGGAAGTGGGTATCGGTTCTTAATTGTTACCTTATTCAACTGCCGATAATCAATGCACAATCTAAGTGACCCATCCTTCTTTTTCACAAAAATCATAGGTGCACCCCAAGGTGATACACTAGGTCAGACATGCCCTTTCTCCAAGAGCTCTTCTAACTGAATCTTGAGCTCATTGAGCTCATGTGTGGTCATCTTGTAAGGTGCTCTAGATACTGGCTCAGCTCCTTGTACAAGATCTATGTGAAAATCAATTGCCCTAGGTGGAGACATACCAGGTAGCTCAGTAGAAAATACATCCACAAACTTCTGAAGAATAGGATAATCCTTGAGTAAAGGTTTCCCTCCTAAATCCTCCTCTCTATCACTAATGGTGATAGAAAATAACTGACATCCCTTTTGTACACATTGCCTAAGCTGCATAGAAGAAATAATGCGAAGGGATACGAGTCTTTGTATCCCAAATATCACCATAGAAGTGTCGTGATCATCAACACACTCGACCCTCTTCTGATGACAATCCACCTTGGCATTGTAGGAACACAGCCTATCCATGCCAAGGACTACATCATAAGAACCTAGAGGGGTAATGCGGAGATCAGTCATCGTGATAAGGTCTCCAATCTGAATCTGATAACTACAAACTAAGGAACTAATAGAGACTCTAGCTCCTAAAGCTAACTCAACCTCCCAATTGACATTGTGTCTAACTACCACTAGCCTAAAACACTCCACTACATAGGGAGATATAAAGGAGTATGTGGCTCCTGAATCAAACAAGATAGAAACACTGATACTCTGAATCATATCTGTGGCCTCAATGACTATGGCCTGGTGCTCGGCCTGGCGGTTATCAACTGCTGTAAAAACTCTATGGGATATACCCATATCTCCAACTATAGGCTCTGAGATAGCCCCTCTTTGACCACTAGCTAACTGTACCTGTGGTCACTCTCTCGCTAAATGACCCATACCACCACAAGTATAACATGGCCCACAGGTCTGAATCTGCACTCCCTATGTCCTAGGTTGCTGTGACCCTCTAGTCCTACTTGAACCACTGTATCCACCCCTAGAGGACTATTGAGTCCTAGCTAACTATGTCTGAGGGGTATGTGTCCTATGATCCTATCTAGGGCCCTGAGACTACCACTGTTTGGGCTTAGATCCATGATAACCCTATGAATGCCTCTGTCTAAAATCCTACTGGGATCTCTGCTGCTGAGACTGTTGACACTTAAAGGATCCTACTGAGTGATTTTGTTTCCCTTTCCAAGGGGGTCTCTACTGTCCTTCCTACTGGGAAGAGGGGTTTCAATGCTGGAACCAATCCTGAGATGCTTGTCTAGTATGGATATCCTCGGCTACAAGTGTCATCTCAATTGCCCCTCTGAATGTGGTAGGGAATGCTAGGTGTACTATGCTTTGAAGAGACATATTAAGTCCCGTAATAAAATGGTGAATATGCAGTTTCTCATCCTTCATGTAATCAACATATGGAAGGAGCTCAAGAAACTGACTCTCATACTAGTTCATTGTGAGGCCTCTCTGTTGGAGATCATGGAACACCTTTATCTGTCTCTATTTGAAATGCTTAGAGAGATATCTCTCATGGAAACGGTCCATAAAAGTCTCCCAAGTGAGTGTGTCAATACTCACTCTACCTATGGACACCTCCTACTCCCACCAAGTGGAAGCCTTCTCCCATAGGAGATGGACTGCAAGTCATGCCTTTAGATTACTCCTATAAGGGTGCAATCCAAAATATTGTTGTAAACTCTGTAGCCAAGCCTCTGTTGCTAACCCATCAGTGGATCCCAAAAACAAGGGTGGCTAAATTTGTAATAACTCTCGAATATCATCTCCAACATCTCTAGGGGATCTCTCCTTGGCACATATCTCATGCTCACATGGTATTATAACCTGATGAACTGACTCACCCTCCTGATCATCATGACCATCAACAGACCTGGGTGGAGGACTCCTACTCCTCTCTCTGCTAACTGCTCTATCAATATCTAAAACATGTGCTTCCCCTTAGGGAATCTATTGCTAAACTATGGGTGGTAGTCTCTGTTGAATCACCCTAATCAAATTTTGGAGAACATCCATAATATCCTGTTAGGGTTTGGAGGTGGTGGAGGTGGAGGTGGTGGATTCTCCTGTCCTGCCCCAGCACAGGGAGCTCTATGACCTCTGCCTCATTGGTTAGCTCTGGTCATCGTAGGCATCCTACACAATGATTTAAGTTTTGAATGATTTTAAACGTAATGGGTTAGGTTCCTTGTGTCGAAACACTGGCTCTGATACAAAAATGTCATGCCCAAAACTAGTGCAAAACACACACACAATTTTTTTTTTAAAACATAAAAGTACATACAACTAACAATGGTTGAGTTGGAAAGGTGATAGAAAGGTAGAGGTAACCTTCAAGTTACAAGGTATATAAGCAGATTGAATAAGATTCATGCCACAAACAGATGCAGAATTGGGGCATCAACTTGTTCCACGGGTTATATGAATGCTTAACTCAAGTTGATCTAACTCTGATTTCATATTTAGAATCATGATGGTAGTTAGTGGTTATGAACATATGTTTATCTAGGTTGCCCTAATCCTTATTTATCTCCTAATCTAGATTACAACTTAACCCATTCACATCTAGTTTTAATTTTCTTTCAACATTAACTACTAGCTCAAAACCTAGTCAAATTAATATTCTACTCCTTTTTTTTTTAAACATCAATAGACATGCTTAAAATTTAAGAACCATTTCACTATACCAAACAACTATTGATTAAATTCTAAAAGCTGAAATCAAATATGATTTCCTAACCTACCAACATCATTTCTAATAAAATTATTTCCCTTTTTTCAAAACACATGCAATCCTAACTCATCAATCTCTTAACAAACAACTTTAAATTAATCTTTAATAAGACAATTAAATTATCCTTTAATACAAAATTTAAATTAACTTCTAATTAAAATTTAACTTAACCCCTAACCCCTTGAACACAATAGTAACATATTCCCTTTTGTCATAATAAAATTTAAGTTAACTTTATCTATACATTAGAATAAATTGACTAATTTTGCTTCTTTAATAGGCTAATCACACTATTTAGGCCAAAATCCCTATTAGATTAATACACAAATCTCACAATTTTTAAAATAACCTAAACAACTAATATAAGGATCCTTTTAAAATGATTAATTATTAGCTTAATATGTTGTTCCCATACCATAAAAATTTGACCATGTTAATAAATCCCTCCATCTTTCAAAACACTAAAGTTGTTAACCTAATGATTTATGCTACATCATTGAATTAGTTTATGTGTATAAAATAGTACCAAATTAAGAATTAAAAATAATATAGAAAAAAGGCCTAATTAACTAATTTAAAACTATCTACTAACTACCTATAATCTAATCTATCTAACAAATAATCCCTTAACCTAACAAATCTACTAACTTATTAAATTATCATTTTCTATGACAAAGTCCAAAACCCAAAATGCATTGGTGAAGGGGGCCGAATTCCTAAGTGAAAGTTTAGGTTGAAAAGGACTGTTTTGGGGGCCCACCACCTATCTTACCATCCTTAAACATAGGATTTTTCATGGCAAGGTAGAACCTAGGAAATGTGGCGCGGGTTACTAGGAGGAGGTGATGATGCAAGGCCCACCTACCAATCTCCCATCCTCTAAGGTAAATCTCGCATGAGGAGAGGGAGCTGACTTAGCAAAGGACATGTCAGATTTTAGGGGAATGTGGACAGCAAGGGAGGTGGTGCCAGAACCAAGTAGTGCAGCCCTTTAAACAAAGTGATTTATTTTTCAAACCTAACATAATCTAATGTTCAAGCAAAAAAGGTAAGAGGTAAAGGTGGGGCCCACGGGAAAAGGGTAGGAGTGTAAGGTGAGTTAATCTAGATTTAGGATTTAATTTTGAGTTTATGCAAGAGAAATTAGAAGACTAAATTTAATTAGAGAGAGCACATTGGGAAAGAAATATTCTCTGTGGTAAAGAGAATATTTTTGTTCCCATACAAATTCTAGAGAGCATTTTTGCTCTAAATCTGAAAGTGTCACGGGCTTTATTTGTTATAAGCTCTTCTATATTGATTTTCTTGATTCAAATTTTTTAATATATCATAGTATGAATTAGGATTTATTTATTTGAGCAATATACTAAAAGGACTAATAGTATTAGTTGAATTTCATATTATCCTACTAACTAGTTTGATTTGTTATTGTTAGAAAGGTTATTTCTTCTTCTCAAGAGTTGAAATTGAAATGGAGATTTTTATTGTAGAGAGTTGAATCTATGGAGATAGAATTAGAGACTTTAAAAGGGAGAAATGGAGTGTTCCAATAACTTGAAGACTTACATTTACATACATTATGGAGGTTTCAAGATTCACAATTCCTCAAGATTTTAGGAAATGAAACTATTATATTGTCTTTCTCTTTAAATATTGGGTATCCTTCTATACATGGATGATTAACTTCTTTTCTTTTAAGAAATAGAATGCAATATGAATTAACTAAATATTTTATCATTTACATTATGGTAATCATACAATCTATATTTACACATCTTCAAGATGATAAATCTACACAATACTTGGATGGTATACAACATATCTTCCTTTAATCAATCATTACATAATGAAGGAGATCTCTTCACATCTAGCTTGAAAAGATTAAAAAATAAGCATTACAACAATCAACAAGAATAAATTTCAATACAATGAGTGACTATGCAATATTGAAGTTGCTTACACACAACTACTCCCAAATAGAGATTTTTTTCAAGCTTCTTTCACCATCTTCATGATTTCAAAAACTTGCAAATTTTATGAGGGAACCCATGGGAATCTCACCTCCCAACCAAGTCCTCAAGGAGGCCACCCCCGAGCTTAGAGAACCAACTCTAAACAAGATTTCACATCTAAATTCTCACAAACATTTTATATGCAGAAAACAACAATAAACTCCCAACCAAGGTTTCGCAAATGAGTTTTCCAAACCCATTGAAGTAGGGTGAAGGTGGGCTTTTCCAAGGAGGAGAATACCATTACAATTTTCAAAATTTTCAACAAGAATTTTTCTCCATGCCTCTCCAAGGCTACATTGAGATTCCTTCCATATACACATTTGGCCATTTCTATGCCAAAATATAATATTTCTAACATAGCTTCATGGAGCCCATACTCCATGAAATTATCCCTCTTCTCCAAGAGAAGAGACTCTCACTACAATGGAGAGCCCAACTAACCCCTTCACCCAAGGCCATTTTTTCCCTTCCCAAAAGGGTGAGTAATGCCTCAACTCCCATGAACAACACTCCCAATCCAAAAGAACAAGAATTGATACAAAAATCCAAAAGCATTCCCAACCCAACACATGACAATAAAATTTACATACAACAACACTATACAATATTACATACATGAAAACCATACAAGATTGCATATTCATAAAACAATAACATCCAAATCTTCTTGCAACAAAACAAGCACTTCATGGCAAAGTAGACCAACCTTCCAAATGTGTTATGGCAAAATAAAACTTGAGAAGAGCCCAAATCCTTATCCTTCCTCTTTCTAAAACCCTAATTATCTCTAAAATTAGAGAGTGGGTGAACACCCACTAAGTCACCCAAAACCCTCTAAAAAGACCCTCAAAAGTGTACTCAAGACCTAGCAATAATGAGACATGACAACTAGTCTTTTTGTCTCCCCTCTTAATTGTGAGTTTAGTAAGGAGTGTGGGACAAATTAGATGTATGTGGCCATCTCCATTTTCACCACTTTTGAAAAGTAGGCATTTTGGAGAGTCATAATGGTGACCTAGGTTTCTCCCATTGGTAAAAACTAGCCCTTGTAACACCCCAAAATTGGTATCTTACAACTCTAACCAATTTTGTTGTAATTGTCATTCTTCTGGATCATCAAAGTCCTATTGTACTAGGCAATTCTGAGTTTTTGACTGACTCTACTTGACCGAAGTGTCAAATACAGAAAATCTTAAATCTGCATTAATCATACATCATATTTAATTTTTAAATATCTATTTGCTAAACAAACCCTATGATTGAATTAATTTAATTATAAAGTCCTAGCACTTTAATTAAATTAAATTCACCCGCTTTAGCTAAGACACATGAAAAAGGAATTAAATAATATTTAATTGTTAAATAAATATCCTCATTTCAATAATTAAATTTAATTATTTAGATAATTGAGAAAAAAGAAATTATGAGGTCATATTTATTTAATTAATTGAATATTCTCACAAAAATCTTATCTATGTTTAGAAATAGAATCTTTGAATTAATTGTGCTTTAAAGAAAAAGAAAATAGTTTAATTCAAATAAAATAGAATTAAATCAAAGAGAGAAAACAGCTAAAGCAGAAAGAAAACAATTTATTTAATTATTTTCAATAAAGCGTTCTAATTTAAATTGGCTTTTCTATCTATTTTATTTCAAAGAGGAAAGTTTCTATTCTGATCATCTCTGAGTCTATAAAAGAACTCTCATTCTTCATTCAAACCACTTGAATTTCTGAAGAAAATATGCATTGTTAGAATAATGAATTATTGTCATAGCTTCATATAGAATAATTTCATATTGCAATAAGATAGCTTTAATTTTTAAAATAATTGCATTTATCATCATGTCTTAGATTATCTTACATCTTTCAAATTCTTAGTATAATCTTGCATTGTATTGCATCCATCATGATAAATCCTTCATTCCTAGATTGGTCCATGGTTGTGAGACTCTCATTCTGAGAGCAATTTCAAAAATCCTGTCTGGATAGAAGGCAACAGGTTGAATCATGCAGACAAACATGATGAATGATCTCATATTCAGTCTTGTGTGTACCTGGTGAAGAAGGACTATGTTGAAGTGTATGGTGAATTAACATGGCCAAATTTACCACATAAATTTTTGGTGCCCACCGTGGGGCAGGTACATTTTTGTTCTGGCCTCATTTCATTTCATATTTTTCATTTTTTTGCATTCTATCCGTACTTCTGTACAAGTTCTATTTTAACTTCGCGTGAACTTTCTATACGTCTTGCGCGAACTTTCTAGTTCTTCGCGTGGCTTATAGAACTTCTTCGCTCAATCTAGCATACTTTATCACATGAAATTACATAACAGAGCTTTCATTTTGATATTTTATTGCCTCGATTTTCTAACCACCTATTGTTTTCTGACAACTGTGTTTCCCTGATTTTATCTTTTGAAATAGCTTGACAGTGGTTTGCAGGATGCTGAAATAAAGAAAAAGCCATCATAAACTTCTGACATGTTTGTTGTAGGATGCTGATATGAAGAAAGGCATTACAAACTACTAATGGGTTTTATTGCAGGATGTTTTTTGAAGACCTTGCGTGTTTTCACAACTTCTTATATCTATTTTTGGTAGTTAAAACACACTTCGGTTGGTGCTTAAAATGAATCATTGTCTTGTGTGATTGAAGTATTTTTTAGATTTTAATCCTAAGAACTACATGAACATATCCTCTCCCCTCACCTTTATGGATCTTGGGTGTAAGAGAAATTCATATGATTCTTCTAGAGTGGCTACCTCCTGAGAGCTTTAGCAGAGCCGGTGAGAGTGGATGCCCAATCGGTAATAGGCTAAAACCAAGCCCTTCCAAACTGGTATACAAAAAAATGCTATTGTGATTAATGTCACAATAGACAGGTGTGAATTCATTGTGGCAACCAAAATCTCCTCCAGTACCCTAGTGGTGCGTTAAAGTCCCGACATCATTAAGGTAAAAACCTTGCTTTGAACGGATTGGGAGAGCCCCCTTTATTGGTAAAATGACTTGATCACAACCACCTGAATGGATGACCTTACTACAAACTATTATTCTAGTTTTCTAAAAACCCTCTATCTATAAGCGTGGAAGGTTAGAGACCGACTAATATGCCCCACATTTTTATAGCTTTTAGTAGAGATAACAGCCCTTTGGGAAGCAATTCCTTTGGGGTCCAAAGCTTGGTATGCCTGAGAAGTGAGTGCATATGTAAGGAGGAGCCCGTGCTTCCAAGCTTCTAAGTTATTCGCTAAGAGTAAGTGTAGCTGAACTTTGGTTCAAGTGGGAATTCAACAAATATTGTCCTGGCTATCCTAGAGTTGTGATGTTCTTGTTTTGGTACTATAAACATTCTATTTATTGTGTTTTGCATGGGTGTATCACTTGAACAATCAAAACTATCATCAAAACACACAAGCTGTCAAATCTTGAACATGTCCAAAAAAATCTGTAACTTGAACTATCTGTCAGAAAATAGCATGATTTCATCTTGGAAAACATAAACTGGTCTTAACAGTCTGATTCTTTAAACGTCCTTTTTTCAACATTTGCATAGTTTCACGCAAAATTTCACAATCTTTGCATAATTCGGTGAGAATCTTCATGCGATATGTAGTATACTATTGCGTGATATTTGGGAATAGTGTCATTACTCTGTCAGTCTTTTCTATCAAACTAGTGTCATTCTTCACGCAAAACAAGCATTTATTCACGTGATAGAGCATTTTGTTGCATGAAACTGTAGTCTTTTGTCCAAAATAGTGAGTTAAAATCTGTCATTCAATTATACTTCTGTCAAATCTGGTCTCTGATATGGGTCTATTTTTCTGCCATTCATCTTCACACAGTTTGAAACTTGGTTTCTTGGCTTGAGAACTATGTGATTCTTTCTTAAACTGGTCTTGTCTCATGTCTGTTTGATTTATTTCATCTGTGTCATCATGCTTTGTGTCACAATAGTCATCTCTTGGCTTGTTTTAGCCTCATCTTAGATGATTTGCACCAAGGATACTTCACCTTTTGGCATATTCTATGCAATTACTTTGAGACAGTTTCAAGTTTGGTCCTAGTTCACATCCCTTGTTCAAAACTTTGTCTATGACTGTCACAACTTGAAGTGGCAAAACATTTCCTTCAATCAATCAAGATGAATCTATACTTTTCACACCATTATCGGCTACATCTAGTGAGGAATCATCTTGATCTCCTTCCCCGATATGACGACCTTACAATAAAAGGTCATTTCCTATGGATCTTAGTAGGGTTCAAAATCCTTTATTCCAAGAAGACCCAAATTTAGAGAACACTCAATCTTTTCATACCAAGTCTTTACACCTTGAATCCTTGCATTTTGGGGTAAGTCCCATTTTGAAGACCCCCCTAACAATGTAGAAGCTAAAATCACTCAAGAAGATATTACACATGCTCGTGCTAACAAAGAATTCTATAAAATGATGAGAATTCTACTAGCTGAGGAAAAAGAAAAATACATTCTTGAAGTAGCCAATCAAGGGGCTAAGTTACCTTCCAATTATGCTTTAGAAACACTTGTTGAGAAACAGGAAGAAACTGAAAATTTCTATTTGTGTAAAGAAATGCAAACTATGCAAGAGAAACTCTCTCAGCTCTTGAAAGAGAAAGACAAACCTGTCACACAATTCACATTGAAAAGCATTTGTCCTTTCCCATTTGATAAAGATCTTCACATGCCTCCTTTTCCCAAAGGAGATGAACTTCCTAAATATGATAAATACTTGGGTACATCTGACCCTCAAGAACATTTGAGAGAATTTGGTTCTCTCTCCATGGAATTCATGCATGACACAACCTATCTTATGTGTCTTTTCCCATGTAGTTTGGGAGGATCAAATATGGAATGTTTCTCTAGACTACCAACTGGCATCAAGACCTTTGACGAAATTGCCAATTTATTTCTACAGCATTATTCTCACAACATCCAACATCTGGTTCATATTCGAGATCTTTCCAACTTGAAACAAAATAATGGGGAATCTTTCTTGGCATTTCTCCAAAGATGGAGACAACTCTATACATGATATTCTTGCAAGACACCTGAATCAGAAAAGTTGGACATCTTTCTCGATAATCTTCTCCCCAACTTTGGGTATCAAGTACAACTACAAGGTCCCCTAACCTTTGATGACATGATTAAAAAAGCTGTAAGAATTGATACATTTATGATCAAGAAAGGAGAGTTGACCTTACACAAGGAAAATAAACAAGGGTTTTCTTCCTCAAGCAAAGATAAATCCAAATTTCCCAAAAAGAACCAAAATATTATGAATGATGGTGTTGTAGACAATGTGACTGCTAAGCCTTCCAAGGCTGCCTTTAATCTCTCTACCATGATGCAAGCGACCAAAGCCAGTGAACAGGCTGCGGTAGAATCCAAACCGAGTACTTCACAATTTTTTGGACCTAAACCTTGGGATCCTAGGCCCAAGCATGAATTCATGCCTTTAGGAGAACCTCTCAAGGAAGTTTACAAGACTCTTGTAGACAAAAATTTACTTACTCCATCAGCTAATCCATGACCTTATGATCCACAACCAAGGCCCTCTTGGTGGAATGAATCCGCTTATTATGATTTTCACCAAAACAAAGGTCATAAAATAGCTACTTGTTTTAAGTTGCAGCATACAATCCAGGATCTCATCGATAGTGAAGTCATTACTATGGGAAGTAAAAACAAAAAATCTAATCACCAAGCTTTTAAGGAACCATTTCCCCCTCATGGGAAAGGTGAATCATCTAAAGGCAAAAATATTGATGCTAAGGTCAACTATACTTACACCAATAACAACAATGTCATTAATATGGTTGAACCTATTAACACTGAATACTGTAATGTCCTCATTCTTAAGGGAAAGAAAGATACTTCTAATTCTAAAACACCTTTCATTTTGTGAGGGCTTGCACCTCAATCTTCTGAACAAAGTCAGTCCCAAGTGAGTGCTAATATTGTTACTCGATCTCATGCTAAAGTCATTCTTAAAGGCCTTGAGCCTTCTATATCTACATCAACTCAACCTTTAGACAAAGCTAAGGTTGATTCTGCTACTAAGAATCCCAAAGTGGGTTCCTCATCTAATGCTACCAATTATAGCATTCTTGATCAATTGCAACTTACTAATGCTCAGATAACTATTTTTGAGCTCCTGAAAATCTCCCTTGCACACAGGGAAATCCTAGGCAAATCCATCACTGAGGAAAATGTCCCAAAAGATCTTGATCTCGATCGGTTTGAATCTATGGTAGGTCACTTGACCTCCTCACATTATTTTTCTTTCTCTGAGGAAGATGACCATTCTTTGAGTCACCCGCATAATAATCCTCTGCACATTGAAGTCATGATAGGTCCAAAGCGTGTTCGCCATGTTCTCATAGATAATGGTGCTGGCCTAAATATTTTCTCTGCTAGTTTCCTTATTGAGTTAGGCTATGGAAAATATTGTATTGATGCCCACAAAAAGATTACCATTAAAGCCTATGATGAGGAAGAACATAAATCCAAAGGTTTAGTTGTTTTTCCAATTAGAGTTGGTCCTGTTGAACGAGATGTTATCTATCAAGTGCTTGACATCCCTTTGGCATACAATATCCTGTTAGGAAGGCCATGGATCTATGAAATGCAAGTTGTCCCTTCCACATACCACTAGTGCATTAAGTTCCCATTCCAAGGTTCTGAAGTGACTATACTTGCTAATACACGCTATGATTGCAATGCCCTCACAAAATTTGCTGACATCCTTGTACCTACCAAAAAAGAATCTATTGAAATCCTTGAGGATAAATTAAAAGAAATAGAAAATAACTTGACTCTCAAAGAAATTGATATGGGAGGATATCAGATTGGACCTATATTATCTATTACATCTTTTCCTTTGTCTCCCCATTCTTTTGAGAGACCTTCTGAGAACACTAAACCTTCTACGGTTCCTCCTCCAACAAAGTATGGTGGTACCTTTGTACAAGCCACAGTACCATTAGAAGAAGAAGCTAAAAAAAGAGCTATCAAAGCTTGGATCTATAAAGGAGAAGACAATTCTGAAAATACTCCTTATGATATGAAACCTGAGCAATATGGTAAAGGTTTATCTATTATGCAATGTTTTGGATATAAAGGGGATGGTCCCATAGGTGCGAATCATAAGGGATTTATTGTAGCACTTGAAGCCATTGGTCATAGAACACGTGACTCTATAGGTATAGGCTTCCAAAAACTCACATTCCAATTGGGAATAAATAAGTTTGTACCTTGAGAAGATAAGAAACCAACACCCGAAGAAACAACTACAATTGTAGAACCTGAAGATAGCTCTGATGGGGATACTTTTCCTTATCCTATTCCACCAGACCTGGCATAATTCTTTGCTGAGCGAGATAAATTTATACCACATGTCAGTACAGTAGACACTGACAGTGATTATGATACTGCCACTTCCATTTCTCCATTAACTTATGAAGAGTGGAAATAAATATATCCTCTAAGTCCTGATCATCACAATAATGTACACATACCGCCACACTTTCGAGAATAGTTTGATCAGGAATTCCAGTCACTTCTCCTTACACAAGAGGTAGCTGATGCTACAAAAACTACCAAGGTACCTAGGTCAACAAGTGCTCATCTGACCATAGCAGAGGTTCTAGATAGAACTCATCCCAACTGGGGACAAAGAGTTGTTTTTACTCATGTTCTTGACATGAGACCTAATGATGAAACAAAATCCCATGAATATGAGTTTGATAGCTTGTCATATGCCACTTATGACAGAGATACAAATACAACTAATGCATATGAAAACCTTCTCAAAGTAGGTGAATGGTCTAGTGTAGGGTCACATGAGTTTGACTCACTAGGTGTTAACATGTCGTCTACTACGGTCATTAGGAATCAAATGAATTTTACTATACCTTTGGATGATATTGCTTTGGGTCTCGACTTACTTGTCCATGCCTTTGATGATTATACCATGAATGCACTTGAACCCATCACTCCTCTTTCACTTCTCCATCCTGAGCTTATAGACTAGAACTCTACCTCCCCATCTAATGAAGTCCTTACATTCTAGAATGATTACACTCTTTCCTTTTACCTATACGCTGTCAAACTTGTAACATCTCCTACCAGTGAAGAAAGTTTCAACATGAATGAGGGTGACATCAAGTATCTTAGTCACAAAATAAAAAGAAGAAAAAATAGGCACTCTGATGGTGAAAACCACCTTGTGGCAGTATCAGAGCCTAAAATAGTCAAAATAAAAGATGTATCCAAAGGTGAAAACCTCTCTGAGGCACCTGCGGATGAGATACTTGATGCACTTCTGAGTCATTTTCAAGAAAGATAATCTATTCTTATTGAACCAACTCAACCTATCAACTTGGGTACAGAGGTAGAACCTCAGATTATTCACCTGACACAATCACTATCAGAGGTAGAAAGAGAGGAATTCACCACATTCTTCAGAAATAAAAAGATTAAATTTGCATGGAAATATTCAGATATGCCTAGATTAGACCCTAATCTAATCATGCATCATCTATCCATTGCACCAAGTGTTAAGCCCTTCAAGTAGAAGCTTCACAAAATGCATCCACACGTAGCTCTACTTGTCAAAGCTAAATTGGAGAAATTGCTTAAGGCAGTGTTTATTAGAGTAATTGATTATGTCGAGTGGATCTCTAATATTGTTCTAGTATCAAAACATGATAAATCTATAAGAGTCTACACATACTTCAGAGACCTAAATTTGGCATGTCCTAAGGATTATTTTCCATTTCCTAACATTGATATGATCGTAGATATGATAGTTGGGTATGAAATGTACTCACTAATGGATGGTTTCTCTAGTTACAACTAGATAAAAATTGCGCCAGAGGACCAAGAGAAAACAACTTTCACATGTGCTTGGGGCACCTTCTGTTGGAATGTCATGCCCTTTAGACTCAAAAATGCCAGTGCTACATATCAAAGAGTGGTTACCACCATATTTCATGACATGATGCATAAAATAATGGAAGATTATGTGGATGACACTTTAGCTAAAAGTATGCACCGAAAGAAACATCTTGCCAATCTAGGTCCTATACTAGATCGTATGGAATAATTCAGTTTTAGACTTAACCCTAAGAAATGCGCATTTGGTGTAACATCTAGCAAATTACTTGGCTATATCATCTCTACCAAAGAAATTGAAGTGGATCATGAAAAATTACAAGCTATTATAGAAATTCCGCCACCAAGAAATATCAAAAAAATGAGAGGACTTGAGGGCCGATTGCAGTCTATCTGGCGTTTTATCTCTCAACTGGTGGACAAGTCACAACCATTTACCAAGACTTTGCACAAGGGTGTGGCTTATTAATAGAAAAAATAATGTGATGAAGGGTTCACAAAAATCAAGTAGTATCTGGTGAACCCACCAAGCTTGATGCCTCCTATCCATGGGAAGCCACTTATACTTTACATAACTGCTATGGATACATCATTGGGTATCCTATTGGCTCAAGAAGATCAGCACAAGAAAGAAAGAGCTATCTATTACATTAGTAGAACTCTGTTCTCCTATGAAATGAAATATTCTGCTATAGAGAAGGCTTGCCTTGTAGTGGTGTTTTCTTCACAAAAATTGTGACACTATATGCTGGCTCATACTACATGTCTAATTGCTAAAATTGACCCTCTGAAATATTTACTCAGTAAAGCTACCCTCACAGGTAGACTAGATAAATGGGTCATGCTTCTTAGTGAGTTTGATATTGAATATGTTGAAAGGAAAGCCATTAAGGGCCAAGCAATAGCAGATCAGTTGGCAGAAGCACCTCTAGTTGATCATCAACCATTGCACATTGAATTTCTAGACGAGTCCATATTACTTCTTACACATCGCTCATGGACTATGTTTTTTGATGGTTCATTTACCCAATAGGGGTCAGGTGCTGGGATACTTTTCATTACACCTCAATGGTACTCATTACCAAAATCATACAAGATGTTTCCTTGAACGAATAACATTGATGAGTATGAAGCTCTCATCAACAGTATGAAGATTGCCCTTGAGTGGCGCATGGATGAACTAAATATTCTTGGAGATTCCCAGTTGGTCATCAATCAGGTCAATGATATCTATCAGACAAGGGATGAGAATTTGATACCTTATAAATGGTTGGTTGATGATCTTAAAGAATATTTTACTCATATCACATTTCAACAGGTTTCGAGGGAAGATAATAAAGTGGCAGACGCCATGGCTACTCTTGCCTCTATGTTACAAATGCCTGAAAATGATTTTAGACATGAATTCCTAGTGGAGATGATACACTACCTGGCCTATGACTCCCCTAATTCCTAGATGATCTATTCTGTCATAGGACATGATTCATCCTGCTACCATCACATCTTCTCCTACCTATGTGACCAGATTATTCTAGACACTTACTCCTGAAATGAGAAACGTCACCTAATCCGCACTGCTTCATGGTTCATCATCATCACTAATGACTTGTATAGGCACGGTCTAGATGGTACCCTCCTTAGGTGTTTAGAACCTGATGAATCCAAACAAGCGTTAGTAGAGGTGCATGAAGACATTTGTGGGTCACACTCTAACGGCCTAACATTGGCCAGATATGGAAAATGAAGAAACATAGTTTGCTAAGTCCTACAAACAATGTCAGTTACATGGAAACCTGATTCATGCTCCAGCCAAAGAGATGATTCCATTCATTACTTTCTAGCCATTTTAGCAATGGGCCTTTGATTTAGTGGGTCAGATCTACCCCTCATCCTCCAATGGACATAATTTTATCATTACAACTATGGATTATTTTACTAAGTGGGTGGAGGCAGTCCCTCTCACCGTTGCCAGTGGCAAGACAGTAGCTATGTTTATTCTCAACTACATCATCTACAGGCATGGTGTACCCTCAGCGATTATCATAGATAATGGGGGACAATTTAAAAACAAGGATTCGATAGAGCTCTACTCTAAATTTAAAATTACTCAACATTGGTCTTCCATCTATTATCCTCAGGGTAATGGACAGGTGGAAGCTTCCAAAAAAATAATCCTTAAGATCCTGCATCGCACAGTGCATAAATCTGGATGAGATTGGCATCTATGGATCAACCCAGCTCTTTGGGCATACAAGACACTTATAAAAACACCAACAAGGGCTACTCCCTATGCGTTGGTTTATGGAGCAGATGCTGTGCTACCTATTGAGGTTGAGATTACTTCTTTGTGAGTCTCTCTGAAGGGCCTCATTACTGATGAAGATATTAGAATATCTTAGCTACAAGAGCTAGAATTACTTGATGAACATCACCAAGTGGTGTTTGATCACCTAAGAGAATACCAAAAGAGGATGTCTAAAAGATATAACAAGAAGGTTAGACCAAGAGACTTCGAAGCAGGTGACCTCATTCTGAGGGAGAACCCTAAGAATCAGCAACATTGGGTCCAGAAAGGCAATTTTGAACCTAATTGGCTCGGTCCATATATTGTTATTGTAGTGTTTGGGTCTAGTACCTATCAACTCTCTACTACTGAAGGAGAAAAACTCAAAGAACCCATCAACACTCTTCATCTGAAGTAGTTCTACAATTGAGACATCTTCAGTATGCTCATGTATATACTAAAGTCCTGAAAAAAATCCTAAAAATCTGAAAAAGTCTTGAAAAAAATGATCATCTTAGTGAAAACGAAGCGATAGGCACTTTGATGTATCTCCAAAAAAATCATATATTCGAAAAATACAAAAAAATTGAAAAATTGAAAAAAGACAAAAAAAAAAGAGAAAAAGAAAAAAGGTGCCATTGATGAAAACCTGGCCAATAGGTGTCATGGTAGCAAAAAAATAATTTTTGCCAAGAAGGTGAAAACCTGGTAAACAGGCGCCTCTTGTTCCACAATGCTATATCTATCACATCACCACTTGGCTTCATGCATTTGGTTTCCTGCATCGCTACTTCCCTGCTTTCATTTTCTTTCAGTTCCCGTCAAGACACCAACTCACATGGATTGAAACTAGTCATACTCTCAAGGAAACCCTCCTGATCTAGGGGGACCTATCCTATTATCTCTTAATGATCTTCTTCACATTAGTCACCAATGGTTCTCATTGCATCTGTGTATTGATGTATAGCTTATACTACGATCGCTTCATTTGAGCATCTCTCTCGAGTTAGTCACTAGTGGTTCTCACTGCGTCTACCTACTATCACTATTCTATCAAGATTGCTCACATTTGTTATAGTAGGAGTTATACTCACATGCTCTATCTATCGATACTCAGTCTTGACGATTCTATGCTTTATTTTGTACATATCTTTTGGTCACTTTCGTGATACTCTAGTTCCTTTGCAGACCCTCCTTACTTGTCATTGATTCAGTGCCATACGCTTGGGGGCATTCACATCTCATTTGTCCTCACAATATACGTCAATTTAGTCATTGTTACTTGGGTACATGGATCCCCCATTTGATCACATCTTTGGTTTACACCCGCATCAGTAATCTTGTCACTTCTCAAGGACAACTCGCTACTGACACAAACTGGTGTTTTTCAACACCACCATAAACAATGTTTTTTAACACTATCTTTGGATACATCTATGTTTTTTAACACACATCAGATATCTTAAACATAAACATCTATCGATAACAATTAAATACAATGCACTCACAAGCACAACAGTGTTTTTCAACACCTCTAAACATGAACACATTCACAAAACTTTGAAACTAGCTAAGCTATGCTTGAATATTTCTTTGTATGCTATCTATTATCATGAATTTCATTAATATTTTATTTTTTTATTGCTTGTTGGTGTAGTCCCAATGATCTGACAATGTAAAATAAACAGGGTGTATGTGATAAGATCTCCCGCAATAAGGTGGAACAGCCTCACATCCCTCGATCTTGTTTATTTGTATGCCATGGTGAGGTTAGTACTATCTCCTTGCTTGTTATTTCTATTTTTGTTATTGTTTTGTTTGTTAATGATCTGTTTGTTTACACATGATCACACTCATGGTTATCTTGACTTTGAATGCCTCGATACTGGTGTACTCTTGCAACATTAACTAGAAACTATGTTCAGGTCATCTTGGCTTTTGTGCCCTGGTGCTTACATTCATTTCCTATATTTTATCTGATGATAAGTCATATTCATATCCTTATGGTTGCATCGTGGCGCTAGTAAGGGTTGTATCGACTTTGATGTTCCAAAAATAAAAATGCTCAATGATGATAAATATACGATGGGTCTCACAACCATGTCCTAGAATTGCACCTTCATATTGCATCTAGCATAGGATTGCATTTTCATTCTAGACTTGCATTGTGACAATGATTCAATGTTATTTTCATTGCATTCTTCTGGGTTCATACATTAGGGAGTTATTCTTCAGCATCCTGGCTTCATCACTACTACACAAGTATTCAATCCTCGCTCTATATCTTCAGCTATATGCTCAACCCATTTTTGGGATCGAAATTGAAATTTGACACTTCTAAATCGCTCAAAATCACATTTTAAAATTTTTGGGACCGACGTGATCGGGCACTTGTGCAGTCAACTTTGTGACATCGCCTTCTTGTTAGAATCTTATTATATCATCATTTTCTGAAATCTTTGACTTTTTTCCTCAAAATTCAACTCTAGTCAACTCTATTCAAACTTAGTCAACCAGACCTCGAAATCACTCGAAATTAATTCTGAATCTTCTGAATTCCTCTGTAATCTATTCTGAGTTCTTCTTGATCTCTGACTCAACATCTATCTATGATTTTTCACTTTCCATCATCAATATGGCATGTCATCTTTTCATTTCTCTACCGAGGGGGCAGGATGATTACATCATTAAATCTATTTCAATCAATCTGATCTGATTTTTGAAAGTCCTCATTGCTAGGGGCATCTCATCACTTGGGGCATGTTTAGTTTTTCATACCTCACGGTCAAAACTGGATACTCCACAATCAATAAGGGCATCTTTGTTCCTTACATCTTATCATATTTTCAACATCTGAGAAATCTAACTCAGATTCTTGAGGATCAAGCTCCGTTGTGGAGATGATTCTAGAAATCTATCTTTTGGGACAGGTGTCGGGGCAATCTAACCCTGAATCTTGAAGGTTAAGCCTTATTCTGGGGATAACCTTGTGAAAGATGTCAATCTGGCTAGTGTCTGGGTGATCTAACCTAGATATTGGGGGACTAAGCTTCATTCTGGAGATAGTCCTAAAACCTCTATTTACTATCTTTTGGGACAGGTATCGGGGCAATCTAACCCTGACTCCTGAAGGTTGAGCCTCGTTCTGGGGACAATCTTGTGAAAGATATCTATTTGAACAACATCTTGGCAACCTAACATAGACTTTGGAGAGTCAAGCTCTATTCTGGAGATGGCTCTAAAATCTTCACATCATCAATTTTCAAATATATTCTTCTATGCTTCAGACATCAGACTATTTTTTGAATCAATGCGCTGCTCACACATCAATTCAAAGAGGGGCAAAATGTAACACCCCAAAATTGGCATCTTGCAACTCTAACCAATTTTGTTGCATTTGTCATTCTTCTGGATCATCAAAGTCCTATTGTACTAGGCAATTCTAAGTATTTGACTGACTCTACTTGACCAAAGTGTCAAATGCAAAAAATCCTAAATCTGCATTAATCATACATCATATTTAATTCCTAAATATCTATTGGCTAAACAAACGCTATGATTGAATTAATTTAATTATAAAGTCCTAGCACTTTAATTAAATTAAATTCACCCCCTTTAGCTAAGACACATGAAAAATGAATTAAATAATATTTAATTGTTAAATAAATATCCTCATTTCAATAATTGAATTTAATTATTCAGATAATTGAGAAAAAAGAAATTATGAGGTCATATTTATTTAATTAATTGAATATTCTCTCAAAAATCTTATTTCTGTTCAAAAATAGAATCTTTGAATTAATTCTGCTTTAAAGAGAAAGAAAACAATTTAATTCAAATAAAACAGAATTAAATCAAAGAAAGAAAATAGCTAAAGCAGAAAGAAAATAATTTATTGAATTCTTTTAAATAAAGCTTTCTAATTTAAACTGGCTTTTCTATCTGTTTTATTTTAAAGAGGAAAGTTTCTATTCTGATCATCTCTGAGTCTATAAAAGAACTCTCATTCTTCATTCAAACCCCCTGAATTTTTGAAGAAAACATGCATTGTTAGAATACTGAATTATTGTCATAGCTTCATATAGAATAATTTCATATTGCAATAAGATAGCTTCAATTTCTAGAATAATTGCATTTATCATCATGTCTTAGATTATCTTACATCTTTCAAATTTCTAGTATAATCTTGCATTGTATTGCATCCATCATGATAAATCCTTCATTCCTAGATTGGTCCATGGTTGTGAGACTCTCGTTCTGAGAGAAATTTCAAAAATGTCGTTTGGATAGATGGCAACAGGTTGAATCTTGCAGGTAGACAGGATGAAAGATCTCATATTCAGTCTTGAGTGTACCTGGTGAAGAAGGACTATGTTGAAGTGTATGGTGAATTAACAAGGCCAAATTTACCACATACAACCCTAACCCAAGGTACCCCCTTAGGGTTAACTAATTTGGTCAAAAAATACACTTTAGAGTCACTTTTAATCCCTCCAAAGTACCCCTAAAGTTCAAATCTGAGTTCCAACTTGATGTGAACCCTACAAGGCATCTATATGCAAGTGGGATTAATATAATATCATATAAGGTTAGGTTATTCTTTCCCAAGCCCTAATTGACATGTCACTATCCACATGGACGACAAAAGTGTCAAGTGACACCAAACAAAATACACATCACATTCACAATGACATGTCCAAACAACAACATAAATTTTAAACTATTAACACACATTCAGATTATGTTTACAACAAGGTTCACATTACAATGAGGTTTCAACCCCTTATTGGATTAAACCTTGGCTTACTCAATTCACATGTGTTTAGCCCCGATTCTCCAAATAATTCCATGGTTTCCTTTTCTGCACACTAAACTTCGGGCATTAGTAGTCCAAGATGATAAAATTACATGTAATATACATTTTCAATTCATAATTAGCAACATTAATCAATAAGCACAATTAAGCCCCTAATTGAAATTTTCATACAGAAATGTTTAAAACATAAGAATTCCTTAATCACCATGACATAACATCCATGAAATAGTCAAGTCTAATCATGATTCGGTCTTCTCATCAATTCACTGATCTAAACATATATAATCAAAATCAACCACCTTCTCTAGGTCTAATCCATATCAAAATGTAATCAACATAATATAATCATCATCATAACATAATATCACGAGTCTCTGTCAGGATAATCAAAAAGTGTATCAATGTATCAAAACATAAAGTATCAAAGTGTGATAGAGCAGTAAAGCTATGATGGGTCGGGGTGAGGCCTCACATTGTGGTTGTGGGTATCGTGATCATTTCCTATTTAGATCAATCATGAGATTTATCATGCAGTTGGTGATCGTTGGATCTTAATGTGTGCGGTCATGGATCATGATTGTTGGAGTTTGTGTGGACCTATATTTATTATTGCACATCCTTATGTTTTGTTTATGATGATCATTGTTTCACATTTTGGGTCCTTTCATAAATGTTGTTACATGTTTCCTTTTGTAATTCTGTGTGGCCGACCTGTTGGTGGAAATGTATAAATGTAATATATTTATGTATATTAGGGGAGCATCCAAGAGAGAGAGGGAGTATCATCCAAGGGGATGATAGTTCTAAGGTGTAGTAGATCAGGATGTAGGATCTGAGAGTGATTGTGTAGTGACTCATAATAGGGAAGGCCTTACAGCCTGCCGTGTTGATGTAAAATTCTTGTTAATGATAATAAAACTAGTTATGTTTGATTCTTATCATTGTGTTTCTTTTTTATTTCCACTGTGTTGATTCAGGCTACTAGGCTGGACATCTCCTTTGGGGATCTCTCCTTCCTTGACTACATCAATTCTTCTGGTTAGGCAACCAAATGCTCAAAGGTAATTTTATTTTAATACTTACTATTTCTTAAGAAAAAAATTATCATAAGAATATTGAATGCAAGATCTAGAAGGAACATAATATTCAATATTTTAGCTGTCATAAGTTTGGTCATAAGGAAAATCTGTGCAAAAGTCAAGCATCTAATTTAGTTAAGAGAAATGGGATGAAGAATATTTTTCATGGAAATTTCTATTTATGTCACAATTATGGTCACAAGGCTAATCAATGCAGATCTAATGTTCACTTAGTGAGAGCAGAACTATAACGCCCCACCAAGGAACCCAAGAGAGATTAACCTAAACATGATACTATGTTTGCTAAATATTTTTTTTTAAAAGTAATTTAGATAAAGAGATATACATTAATGCGGAAGAAAATACCATTTATACACATGTCTTACACACACATAGATTACACGACTCAAGGGTTCCATGACGTTGAATTAATTAAAGAAAAACACAACTAACCATATATCAAAAGATTTCATTTGAATAGATATAATAGATACAACTTACATAACCATAATTACAATCCTCATGGATAATCATGAAACCACCATAAACTCACATTCGCTGCACATGTCATAGGGTATGTGATAATCACTCTAATCCACTTAATACAATATCCAGATTAGGTATCACATGCGATACTCTAATACAAGATTTACAATAATGAAATTACATAATCAATAATGAAGGAACATAAAGAGCTCATCTGCAAAGTACCATCAAGCACCTAGTACAAGGACATCGAATCTCAATGGGTAAAGAATCACTACCACCTGTCTGTGTGGAACCACAAAGGTCCACCCCACCATGCTGAGGAGATAACAACAAACCCCAATCGAATATCCAAAATGAACAAAGAAAAACCACTAAGCAAGGGATCCTGATAGCTCTCTAATCTAGGTGTACTATACATCAAGAAAGGTAAGACTCACTAATATGGAGGCAACTGACATACGTAGGAAATCTAGAGTGTGTAAAGGAAGGTGTCATCATGTATGTCTAACCCTTAAGTTTTGTCCTAGCAATCCCAATGGACTCCGACACTTAAGTGACCATACACGGAGCCAATGACCTCTCAAACACACAAGGACACTAACTATGCTAGGTACCCCTCAAGGCAACTAATATCTTCTCATCACCATCTTAGTCTATACTAGCACTCAAGAATGGGTGAGGACACATCTTATTAATTCATTTTAATATCTCTCAGCATGTATTTAGTTATCACTTATTAAGTAAACTATACAATAAGCAATACAGTGGTCACTTACGGACACGAAACTTATTGCAAGCCACCCCCTACTACACATCTAGGTAACCTACCCTAGGCTCGCTGATCCTATAAAGATCTAGCATAGGTCCAAACCCAAGTATACCCCAAATCTAGTATTCATACAAAACATGAATGACCACATAGAGGTACACATTCTGATAACAAGATCGAAAGGGTCAACATGGTCAATTTAGGGTAATAACATAAAATAGACACGCAATAAAGTAACATAAACGCTAAACATCCCCCGACCTCTATATACATACTAGGCAATCTAAAAACCCATATGCCCATAACGTAGAGAAATAACCAATAAGAAAGGAAACATCATTTACACTATGTAGAAACATCATTAATCCACCATGCATAACATTCAAGATGATACAAACAATTTCCGTTATAACAGTGTAATAATCATATAAAGGATTATGCTAAGTTTAATCCCAAATTAACTCTATGTTCCTCTCTATTAGTTTTCAAAACCATAACAATATTCCCTACGCTATCTACCAACTAAATTGTATTGAATCAATCAAAGAAGTAGTTCACTATTAGAATTAATTAACCTCCAAAATTGATCTTTGTTTAAATATACTGATTACTCTAAATCTGAATAATCTTAGTTAAATTATTTTTAATTAGCACTAAATAAAACAATTAAATATATGACAAATTAAAATATAATCTAAATTTATTATATCACCCGTTAAAAATAATGTAAATTAAACATATAAAATTAAATTAAATACAAATATAAATTAGGCATATAATAAATTAATTATAATAAAAATTAACCTTGAAATTAATTAAATACAAATTAAATAAAACTTAAATTATATAAATTTTAATTAAATTTCAAATAATAAAAAAAACATTTTAAAGATTTGTTGGGACCGCAACCCCCCTGTCATACTAACAACGCCCGTAGGCTGCCGTGGCAGACCGGGTACCATAAGATAACCCGACTGCAGTAGCAGACCGGCTGCCGTAGCAGTCCGACTGCGGCCTTTACCGCGTGGGGTGGTGAGGTTGGGACCCACCCCCACTAACTTATTATTATTATTTTTAAAAAATTTAATAACAAAACCCTTTTTTTTTTTTTTTTTATAAATAGATTTTAATTTTTTTTTTAATTTTCAAAAACGGAAATTTAGAATAGAAAGTTCTAAAATTTGTCCTTTAGCCAATTTTGTCTTTGGTGAAATTATTTTAACTAGTCTGTATTTTTTTTCTAGGGACTATTATTTTTCAGCTAATTTAATTTTTTCAAAGACATTTCAAAGGGATAATTAATTTTTTAATCCTCTATAGTGTAAACTATAACACAAATTAATTTATTGATTTTTAGGAGTTCTAGTGGGAATTTTCTCACAAAATTTTGACAGCATTTCCCTACCATGCTAAGTCTAGATAAAATATAGAAAATATAGATCTATGGGTTTTCTAAATACCTCAAAACATAAAAACCCTAATAACCATCTAGAAGCCAAAATATCAAACATGCATCCATCCAATCATTGAAAAATTCAGATTTTGCAAAATTGAAAATAATATATGGAGAAACCAAAACCTACCTTGATTCCAATGCAAGAACTGAAGAAATGTGCCTTTGAAGAAGATAGGAAACCCAAAAACCTCTAAGCCTAATTCAACCACAGATCTGAGATCCACGAAGAACCAAGCACATGCAAGCAAAAAATCACCCGAATCTCCCAAAACAACAAGCAACCAGAACAATCCTCAATCCTTCAAAAATCCCAAAACAACAAGAGCTCTTTAAAATGCCAAAACCAGTTATGGGAGAATGAGAGGAGAATTCTCCTAAAGAGAATAAACTTCCCCTAATTGTGCAAACCCTCATGATAACTCCCCATTCAATCCCTAAAATGACTCCACTTGAAATTGAAAGTAATTCCCAATTAAATAGTTAAAATATCTTTTTTTGCCACAACTCAACTTTGACTCCTAATATCTAGTTGAGAATTTTGAATTTGAAAATACTTTTTTCAACACATTCATGCACATGTAATTAATAAAATATTAAATCAAATAGATTAAATATTTATGTCACAATAATACATGCAACCAAATATTTAATCATTTAATTAATCATAAAAGCATATTTACTTTAATTTTCAATTAAATACTTAATTAAATCAAAATATTCAAATATTTGAATTTAATTAATTATTTCAAATAAACATAGGATATAATTAAATATTTAATTTAACTATAATACATTAAATCATAAAACATAGAAAATCACTCAATTACCCAATAAATCACCTGAAAGCAATCATATGCAAAACAAACATACTCAGGGAAGGGGTATTCGAATTCCTGTCAACTAGACGAATCTAGATAGGGTAGTCAAACTAAAACTCATCCAACACTAGGATGATTAGGCTTAGGTTAGGATTTCAAATCTGTATTTTACCTCCCCTCTTTACCATTAAGATGAATATTTATGGGCATGCTCACTCCTGCCAATTCAAGGAAGATGATGCCTTGTACCTGCAATCTTGTCATCAAAGAACATGCATGTACATATATTATAATATCACAAACAATGATAGGGATCGGTCGAATACATGGATCTCACTGAGGCAAGTAACTATGTCTCTGTCTTCTACCATGACAACACATCAACAAGTACATCCACATATAAGACAACCATACACATGCAAGAATGGGGTAAGTACATCATAATATGAAATCAACATGTAATCAATCTTCATAATAAAATCATCACATCTATCTAAGAATATGATCAACCATAACATCATAATCACAAGTCAACTGAAAGAATAATAGCTCTCATGAAAGTAGCCTAAATAATTTGGCCAATCAACTGAAACCATTGCCTAAAAGAGTATGGCGTCATAAACTGAAAGAAAAATATGAGTGGGTATAACAAGAACAAAAGGAAGATCAATTGTTTTAAATGTGGTCAGACCAGTCATTATGCTAATACCTGCAGATTTGTTGATGATTCAATAAAGATTGGGAATAATAAAAATGTCACAGTTTTAGGAGGATCTCAAAAGATAGTCATGATATGGAAGAAGGAAGATTATGAAGTGAATTTTGTGGTACTAGCTCTTTCGGTAATTGGGCCTACTAATTTGACTCGGGTGATTATTAAAATGCTAAATCTATCACTTCCCCTTCTTAGGTATGATATTGGTTTCATCTTTTGTGTCTCTAGTATGTTTGGAAATTAAATCACTATTACATTTATTTTAGTTTGATTGATGTGTGATGTATAGATGATTGTGTCAGTGATATGAATTCTCAATAGGAAAAATTAATTATGAGGAGTTAATGATAAAAAGACAACTTTTAAATTATTTATCACTATTGTGAAGAAATAAGTTGAGAATTTTGTAGAGCTCGTGGGAGATTGGTAAAAAATGTTCAAGTCCAAAAATGGAATCAAGATTAGCTGTTCATAAATCAAGTGGCATCATATTGATGATGAAAGGAGTGGATTAAAATAATTTTATTATGAGAAGATCAAGAAATTGGAAGTAGAGGTGTCTGCAGAAGGGTTGCAGAGAGTTCATGTCCTAGGTTTGCATATTTGGGGAGAATTTTCCTGGTTTATAGAGAATGAATCTATCTTGTTTATGCTGAGCTGATTCAAGAATAGAAATTTGCAGTAAGATAAACCCTATGTGGGGATGAAGGAAGTAATTAAGGAGATTAAAATATTGTGTAGTGTTGGAATTATTCTAGGGAAAAGGTCAATGAAGTATAAGGAGTTGAAGGAGTTGACTTGCATCGACACAAATTACTGTGCCATATTGATTAACACCCTTGTCAATCTGGTTGAGAGGTATGTTTCCTATGACATCACATATAAAATTTATTTTAAAAATTGTGTAGGCTCTACATCTATTCTAGTTGTTTATCTGGCACATAAAATGTTTAAGGAAAGTATGAAATTTGATTTGTGTAATCTTTTATTAGAGAATCTATTTGAAAATGTCAAGATGTTATTAGAAGAAGGTTATGCCTTCTGGTTTGGAACTTTGGTGATGTGTTTAGTGTTTTAATTTTTGAGATCGCTACTGAGTAGAGATAACAATGAGTGGAAGTCTGACGTCCTTGTTGGAATTTTTTTTTGCATATCTTTAGAACTTCTAGAGAATGAAAAGGATATTTATAAGAGGTACTTTATAAATTTTCAGATGAATATTTCTTCTAGTATGGTTGTGTGATGCAGAGGGTTTAGGAATCTAGAGTTCTCTCCACTCAATTAGCTTCTTTCCCTCTCCTAACCATCCAATGGTTACTCCTTTTTGGATTCCTTTCGAAATAGGATCTCCAAGACCCTCTCAATCAACTTCTCCTCCAAGGTATAGTTGATTTGTGCAAGCTTCCAAGGTTTCTAGGCTCAACTAGTCCAACTAGTTCCCCAAGTGCCTAGTCTTCTTCACTAGATACACTCCTATAATACCTAACCCCTACTTAGGATCTCCCCATACATCCAAAAAGAATCTTATCAATATTCTTGACCCATCCTAGATCATTCTGAACTATTTCCAATACTTCAAGACCCATTACCAATTCAATTGGTCACAATTTCACTAGGAGGCCTAATTGCCCAAATCCTAGTAGGTCTAAATTCACTATTTTTGGCCTATTGCTCCCAAATCCTAGTAGGTCTAAATTCAATTTTTTTGGCCTATTTCTCCCAAATCCTCCAAATGACACCATAAAAGACCTTGAAAATATTCAAGGTATCAACAACCACTATCAGAATCCAAAGCACTGACCTTTGGATGCACCCAAAACCCTAGTTTCTTGTAGGCCCTAGCTTTTAGCCTATTAATTAGGCCTATGGACCAGTCAACATGAAAAATTTTCAAAATTATCTCCAACTTCTAATTCAAATCCTTCCACCTTTGAATCCTTTTAGGAGACTATCTAGGGCACCTTAAAAATCCACTATCTTTTTCAAAAGATCATGAGTGCTCGAACCACTTCTTTCTTCACCCTATCTTGGCTCACCTGGATTCACCAGTCAGCCATAGGGATTCCTATTTTGTAGAGGAAATCCACTACAACTCCAAGAATGAAATAAAAAATCCCATCTACAAACTCTAACCGTACTTCCCCCATGGTTTCAGTCAAATCCACTGGTGGGTTCTTAGGTTAGAGCCATTTCTAACTAAATAGCATAGTGAAGTCACTTGCAGACCAATGACCTTCAAAATTTAATAAATTTACACTAAAAACACTTAGAAGAAAACTATATACTACATATGGAATATAATTGAAACCACTACACCCCCATGGTGTCTGATCACCTATGCCAATTCGTACACAATAGTATAGTAGCGAAGAGAGAATGCAGATTACAAGAAAATAGTGAAAAACATCCGTACATAAATCTCTAAAATAATTGTTGCAATCAAAAATCTCATTAACCTCCTCAAAACATTGAATCCATGCTCATATACTGAGCATGGGGTAGTTACAACTGAACTAACTGCATTTTGCAATTTCTTGCAAAAGTTGCTAGCAACTTTTTTCACTTTGAACATTTTGACTCTTTTTGTCAACTCGATGGGTGAGTTTGACTTTGATGACCCTAGATAGGATATTTAGGGTACTAAAACACTCCTAAAACCCATATTACACTAAAATATCAAATTTCACTATTAAAGACAAAATGACCCTAAAACTCTTAATGAGCACTATGGCTCTTACAAACATGAAGTTAACTTATCATTGCATCCAACCCATTGTACCTTATTCCAAACCACAAAAAAAAATATAAGACAACCCTAAAACAAACCAAAACATCAAATAGGGAGGTTCCCTACATCATACTCCCCTGGAAAAAATAACTCAAGTCCCTTGAGTTAGGAGGTATTCAATGGTGACCCCATGTTTCAGAATATCTGCCTCTGTCATCCAAGTGGCCTCAGCTTCAAGTAGTCCCTACCACTTGATGAGTTACTCCTTGTAGTTACCCTTTCTTGTCTTCTTTATCACTTTAGAATCTAGTACACTTTCCAATTGCAGTGGTATTGGGGTAGGTAAGTCTTTCACCCAATCACCATCCTCCAAGTTTGCAAGAATAGACTGAACTGTGTCTAAAGATGATCCCTTGTAAGGGTACAAGTCACAAACATTGAAAATGGGTGAAATCCCCAAATTAGGAGGCAACTCCACTTCATAGGCATTCTTTCCATACTTATTTAAAATCTTCAGTGGCCCTATCTTCTTCATGAGTAGCTTAGTTGGCTGTCCTTTGGGTGGCCTCTCCTTCCTAATATATGAAAGTACTAGATCCACTACCTTGAGCTGCAAGTCTCTTCTTTTTTGATCAACTTTGGATTTGTACTTCTCCACTCACTTTTCTAAAGTCTTATTAACTTGATCATGAAGTTCCTTCATTCGCTCTACAAATGACTCTCCTTGTGTACTCCTCTTTTCCTTCAAACTGATATCCCTCAACTCCAAGATACCTCTAGGATTGACCCCATATACTATCTCAAAGGGGCTCTTACCTGTACTCCTATTAATGGAGTCATTATAGGAAAACTCTTCTTTCCCTATGATGTGATCCCATGACTGTCCATGTTGTTTAGTCAGACACCTTAACAAGTTCCCAAGTGACCTATTGACTACCTCTGTTTATCCATCTGATTGTGGATGGTAGGATGAAGAGAAAGAAAAGTTTGTGTAAAGGATCTTCCACAGGGTCCTCCAAAAGTGACCCACAAACTTACTATCTTTGTCACTTACACTATTCAGTGGCAATCCATGGATCCTTACAATGTCCCTAAAGAATAGACCTACAATTTGAGAAGCATCATTTGTTTTCTTGCATGGAATGAAGTGTGCAATTTTTCTAAAATGGTCTACCACCACAAACACACTGTCATGATCCCTAGGTGTCTTTGGTAACCCCAAACTAAAGTCCATACTAAGCCACTCCCAAGGCCTTTAAGGTATGGATAGGGTCTGGTACAACCCACTATTTCTGCTTTGTACTTTTTCCCTCTGACAAATCTAACATTGTTCTACAAATCTCCTCACATCTGATTGTAACTTAGGCCAATAGTAGTGCCTATTCACTTGTTCCAATGTTTTATCCACTCCAAAGTGGCCCACCAATCTACCTTAGTGTTTCTCCTTCACAATGTTTTCCATCATTGAGCATTGAGGAATACACATAAGATGTCCTATAAATAGTAGAACTTCCTGCAACATAAACTCATTGAAATCCACTTTGAAACCCTGTTGAAACTTCACACATGCTTCATAGGCTTCTCTGAAATCTTTGTCCTCCTTGTAGAGGTCCTTCAAATCATCTATCCCTACACTTTGAAATTGTATCTCTTGGATTGTGAGTAATATTCTACTAAGAGCATCTTCCACCTTGTTGCTAACCCCTTTTTTATGCTTTATAACAAATGTATAAGCCTGCAATGATTCTACCCACTTCAAGTGCCTCTGATTCAATTTTTATGGCCCATTAAAGAAACTTAGAGCATGGTTATTAGTGTAGACCACAAACTCCCTTGGTAATAGGTAGTGTCTCCACTTTTTAAGGGCTTGTACCATAGCATAAAACTCCAACTCATAGGTGGAGTACTTTTTTTTAGCCTCATTCAAATTATCTGAGAAGAAAGCCATAGGATGTCCCTCTTGGCTTAGCATTGCTCCACTAGCTAGCTTGCTAGCATCACACTCTACCAAAAATAGTTGATTGAAAATAGGGAACCTAAGAGTAGGTAGTTCTACAATCCTCTTCTTTAACATTTCAAACCCTTGGTCTACTACCATAGTCCACTCAAACTTACATTTGATTCCACCTTTTATGGTGTTAAGAATAGGGGCACACACATGACTGAAATTTCTCACAAATTTCCTATAGTAGGAGGCCAAACCATGGAAATTCCTAACATCTCCTATGGAACTAGGTGTAGGCCATTCCAAAATGGACTTAACTTTATTAGGGTCCATCTTCATACATCCATTATCAACCACAAAACCAAGGTAAACTAATTCAATTTTTAGAAAATCACACTTATCTTGATTTATCATCAAATTTTCTTGATGTAGCCTCCTTAAGATCATCTCCAAATTATTCATGTGCTCCTCCTTGGACCTGCTAAATATCAAAATATCATCAAGGTAAACTATTACAAACTTACCAATAAAATCTGCTAGCACTTCATTCATGAGCCTCATGAATGTGCTAGGTGCATTTCTTAGGCCAAAGGGAATTACTAGCCACTCATACAACCATTCATTGGTCTTTAAGGCTATCTTCCACTCATCACTAGGCCTCACTCTTATCTGATGGTATCCTGACTTCAAATCCACCTTAGAAAAGTAACAAGAACCTCCCAAATTGTCCATCAAATCTTCTATCCAAGGCATTGGAAACCTATACCTAATTTTGATCTTGTTTATAGCCTTGGAGTTCATACACATACTCCATTTTCCATCCTTCTTAGGTGCAAGTATTGTAGGTACAACACATGGGCTTAAACTCTTCCTTATCAAACCCTTATCCAACAAATCTTGAATTTTCTTGGCTATCTCTGCATTTTGACTTGGTGTCATTTTATATGCTGCTTTGTTTGGAAAATTTTCTTTGGGAATGAGGTCAATTTGATGGCTTACATCCCTCATAGGTGGTAATGCGCTTGGCATTCCATTATCCACTATGTCATGGTACCTTTCCAACAATGCTTGTATCTCTGATGGCATGTTGACTTTCTCTTTGGTCTCCTCCTTTGGCTTCACTATCACTGCACAACAGAATCCTCTCTCCTTCATGGCCTTTAGAAACTCCTTCCCACTCAATAAAATCACACTTTCCCCCACATTCTTCTCCTCATTAGGCTCTGACAAAGGATCCATTTGAAACTTCTTTCCTAGCTTGGTGATCACATAACTATTATATTCCCCATTAGGTATGGATTTGACATCATGCTACCATGGACATCCTAGGAGGAGATGACATGCATCCATAGGTAGTATGTCACATAGGAACTTTTCCTTATAATCTCCAATCTCAAACTCAACCATAGTTTTTTCATCTACCACTATTTGTTGGCCTTTGTTCAACTATGAAACCTTATAAGCTGTGGTATGAGGTATCCTTCTTAGTTTCAATTTGTCCACCATCTTTGTGGATACTATGTTCTTAGTGGATCCAGAGTCCACTATCACTTTGAAAATCTTCCCATGAGACCTACAAGTTGTATTAAACAAATTATTTCTTTGAGGTGGCTCTATAGTGCTAGGCACCTTCAACAAAGTTCTTCTTAACATCAAGTTCTCCCCATCCAATACTAGCCCTGCCTTGGAAATGGGTGAAGTAACACTTTGTGTGTCATCCTCTTGTACCAAATGATTCCTTCTATCCCCCATTGAAGATGAGGAAATATTTTTAGGACACCTACCCATTGTGTGACCCAATTGGTTGTAGTTATAACACCTACCAGTAAAGACTGAATTGGATCTTCCTTGAGACTAAAATATTCCTCTAGGATGCCCTCTTCCTATGTATCCCCCTCTCTAAAAAGATGCTCTAAACTGATTACCCCACTGCTTTCCATAGCCTGATTATCTTCTTGTCTATTAGGACTCTTTCCTCTACCAAAGTTACTCTTGCCTCTCTGAAAACCTCTATTGTTGTTACCTCCTCTTCCCCTTTGATGGAATTCATTCCTCCTTCTAGCCTTATCCTCTTCTCTCAAGGCTAATTGAAAACACTTATGCATACTGTCAAGAGCCATCATGCTAATCTCATCCTGAATTCCTTGTCTCAACCCATTGAGATACCTTTCCACCTTCTCCATTTCTTCTTCTTGTCTTCTAGCCCTTAGGCCCAACTTGTGAAACTCTTTAGTGTAAGCACTCACTGTCATCTGCTTTTTTCTTAAGTTCTACAACTTTTGATACATATGTATCTCATAATTAGTAGGCAAGAAATGTGCCCTCAATCTGATTTTCATTCTCTCCCAAGAAATAATCTTTTTATTTCCATTGGTTACCCTATTATCCCGCATCATGTTCCATCACACCAATGTAGATCCCTTGAGTCTAGCCTTAGCATAGCTGACCCTCTTCTCCTCTGAGATTTCTTTGTAATCAAATTGGTTGTCAATGGCTTCAATCCAATCCAACAACTCTTCTCCATTTAGGCTACCACAGTAATATGGTATGTGTTACATACTATCCTTGTTAAGGGACTTAAAGGCATCTAGGAATACCTTTTGTTCTTTGTCCATTTTAGGTTCTTTACCCTTGTTGGATGACTCTTCTGTCTGACTTTCATCATCTCCATCACTCTCATCTCCCCATTCAGTGATCTTCTTTTTTACCTTTGTCTCAGACACACTAGCCTTCTCCAAGAGGCCCTGAACCAATTCCACTATGGCATCCCTACTCATTTCCTTAGGAGACATGTTGTCAACCTCTTGACTCTCTTCCACTTTAGACATACACAATCTTCAAGATATTCTGGCTTTGATACCACTCTGATGCAGAGGGTTTAGGACTCTAGATTTCTTTCCACTCAATTGGATTCTTTCCCTCTCCTAACCATCCAATGGTTACTCCTTTTTTGATTCCTTCCCAAATAGGATCTCCAAGACCCTCTCAATCAACTTCTCCTCCAAGGTATAGTTGATTTGTGGAAGCTTCCAAGGTTTCTAGACTCAACTAGTCCAACTAGTTCCCCAAATGCCTAGTCTTCTTCACTAGATCCACTCCTAGAATCCCTAACACCTACTTAGGATCTCCTTATACATCCACCAAGAATCTTATCAATCTTCTTGACCCATCCTAGATCATTCTTAAACTCTTTCCAATACTTCAAGTCCCATTACCAATTCAATTGGTCACAATTTCACTAGGAGGCCTAATTGCCCAAATCCTAGTAGGTCTAAATTCACTATTTTTTTCCTATTGATCCCAAATCCTCAAAATGACACCACAAAAGACCTTTAAAATCTTAAAGGTATCAACAACCACTATCATAATCCAAATTCCTAACCTCTAGGTGCACCCAAAACCCTAGTTTCTTGCAGGCCCTAGTTTTTAGCCTATTAATTAGGCCTCTGGACCAGTCAGCATGAAAAATTGTCAAAATGATCTCCAACATCCTATTCACCTCCTTCCACCTTTTAATCCTTTTAGGAGACTATCTAGGGCACCTAAAAATTCCACTAAGTCTTTTTCAAAATATCATGGGTGCTTGAACCACTTCTTTCTTCACCCTGTCCTGGCTCACCTGGATTCACCAGTCAGCCATAGGGCTTCCTATTTGGTCTAGGAAATCCACTGAAACTACAAGAATGGAATAAAAAATCCTATCTATAGAGTCTAACCCTACTTCCCCCATGGTTTCAGTCAAATTCACTGGTGGGTTCTTAGGTTAGAGCCATTTCTAACTAAATAGCACTGTGAAGTCACTTATAGACCAGTGACCTTCAAAATTCAATAAATTTACACTAAAAACAATTATAATCAAACTATCTACTACATATGGAAGCTAATTGAAACCACTACACCCCCATGGGGTCCGATCACCTATGCCAATCTGTACACAGCCATATAGTAGCGAAGAGAGAATGCAGATTATAAGAAAACAATGACAAACATCTGTACACAAGTCTCCAAAATAATTGTTGCAATCCAAAATTTCATTAACCTCCTAAAACAATAAAATCCGTGCTCATATACCAAGCATGGGGAATTTACAACTGAACTAACTTCATTTTTCAATTTCTTGCAAAAGTTGCTTGAGCAACTTTCAAAGTTGCTAGCAACTTTTTGCACTTTGAACATTTTGACTCTTTTTGTCAACTCAATGGGTGAGTTTGACTTTGATGACCCTAGATAGGATATGTAGGGTCCTAAAACACTCCTAAAACCCACATTACACTAAAATATCAAATTTTCACTATTAAATCCAAAATGACCCTAAAACTCTTAATGAGCACTATGGCTCTTACAAACATGAAGTTAACTTATCATTGCATCCAATCCATTGGACCTTATTCCAAACCACACAAAAACATCTAAGACAACCATAAAACACACCAAAACATCAAATAGGGAGGTGTCATTCACGATTTTGTCTAGTGCATTTTTTGTTGGCCATGTTGAGGAGGGTTCCTACTTTGGTAAAAATTGATTAGAGATTGTTATTGGTTGTTTCACTTCAAATCCGAAGAGAAGGAAAATAGATTATTACTATTCAGAAGAAGAAGAGGAAAAAGAAGAAGGTAAAAAAGAAATAGAAGAAAATAAAGAAAAGGAAATAAAAAAGGATGATATTTCCCCATTGAAATCTAACTCTGTAGATTCTGAAAAAGTTTAGACAATCTTGGAAGGAGAGTTTGACAGGATTGGCGACATGTGGTCTAGTTTCTATTTTGAGAATAGAAAAAATATATAGACTATGTTAGTTGAACTTTTGATTAGTAAGAAAACCATTGTTTCTAATGTATATGGTGTGTTTTCAGATGATTTGATAAATATTTTTGAGAGAATATTGTTTTAGGACAGTGCAGATTGTAGAAACTTCAAAAAAGTAATTAAGAAAAATGTATTGATGCTACATAAAGATTATCTAGACTAATTGGTGAGACAAAAGAATGCATAATTTTTTTTTTTGATATCTATCGTTATTGTCTCCGATAGCCTACTACAGTTGATAATTTCAAAGGAAGGATTGAGCTCATTGAGTCATAATTGAATGATTTTTGTAAAATCTATGATTACTTCAAGGATAAATATGGATGATAGAGAGTCAAAGTTGGTCAAATTCAGGCCGAGATGTTGTATATACAAAGACAAAGAGAGGATTTAGTGAAGAATTTCCAGTTGGTGAAGGATTTGGTTGAGGTTTAGTTGGAACAAATTTCAATAGTTATTTCTATTGCAGAAGAATATGAGTGTCAATTTCAGTCCCTAGACTGGACTTCATCATTTGACATGTTGGTGCATCATGACAGTTTGTGTGCATGCATGAGTTTGACTATGAATGAGTGGAAGAGGAATCTTCCCATTATCAAGGAAAGGTACAAGAAATTTTTTATTGTAAAAAATGTTTTTCTTATTTGATTATCTAAACATGTTGGGTGGCCTTTTTCCTTTGTGGAAAAAAAGGGGAGAGAAGTTTAGGACAGAAAAAATGAAAAGCAATATCTAACTCGGGGGGAGTTTTTGGTTTTTTTTGGATGTTTTGTATTTTTTCTATTTTGTAAATTTTCCATCAATTACATAGAGGGATATTGTTGATAATATTAAGGAGATGTTGGACTTTTTTTCATTGATGTCCAAACCCTCGTATCGGTTGTTTGTATATACTAGTTGATCTTTCACTGTTTGTCTGTACTGGTAGGATATGCTTCAATATTGTGCAGATCATAATCATTATAATTAGTTTGTCTTTGGTAATGAATAATGATGATGGATGTAATTGTTTAGACTATTTAAATACATCTCATTTGGTATATCTATGATATTTGATGAGTGAAGTAGTATGAAGTTTTGGATGAATACAAATGGCTGCTATATTTCAGAGTTCTTTTAGGTATCCTTGCTACCTCGAAATTCACAGAGTATGTCAAATGTTTTTGGTATAATAGTTATATTCTATTTCAAGACAAGTTCTATCTAGTTCAATCCTTTGGTGGGTTTATAATTTCTATTGATCAATACATGGTCCTTGTTGTGGTGTTTTCATCAGCCCAGAGTATGTTTTCTTTTTAGTGTTTACAATGTGCAATGTGCTTATACTATGTGTGACCTATCTTTGGGTCCTTTGGTAACATGGTGTGAATATTTCATATGTATGCTCTATTCTTTAGGTTTGGTGCTAGCTTTTTAAATTATTATGTAACATC
>MU227060.1:661760-672845 GCA_018584345.1 Thuja plicata
TATATATATATATATGTGGTAATCATTGTATATTAGTGTGTATATTTAGTGGGATATTTCTAAAGGTGATATGATTATGCATCATTGGTAGTGATCTATGCAAGCAAAAATAAGAAGATCAAAGATTATTGTAGGAATAGATATAAGGATTTCAACAAAAGGAAATATTTAGTTTTGTAGAGAGATAAGTAGGTGCTTACAGAAGATCTCTAACTAGATCTTTTGCATTCAAATATTACTAAGATTTCAACTGGTACTATCTCATGCATATGTAGATGCATTAGTTCACATTTTTTCTGTAAGATCTTTTTTCTATAAATCTATTATATCAAGAAAGTTAGCCTAACCAACACTGAGCCTTAACTATAGTGAGAAAACTGATAGTGATCCCTTGTAAAAACCACCTTATTTGATGTTTTTTTCATAAGAATCATTTTCTTCATGGTTTTTCCCATCTTGGGTTTCCACGTAAATTCTGGTTTTCATGGTGTTGATGTTTTGTGCTTTCATGTTTATATATGTTATAAGTTTTGTTAGCACAACTGAGAGAGGGGTGAATCACTTGTGTGCCCAATTAGTAAAAATTTAAAATTAAACACAAATTACACAATGCAAATCATAACACAAGTAGTTTTTGTCAAGGAAAAACTTGTTAATGGAAAAACCCCAGCGGGAATTAGCACCCACAAATAATGTACTAAGAGTATAATGTCACTATTAGGAGATCTATTCCTGTTAAGAAATCTAGTCCTATTAGGAGATGAGTATTACATTTAGTAAAAATACTTGTTAAAGAATGAACCCTGTCAGGGATAATATAATTAGGCTCACTGCCCAAGCACACTTCTCAAATGTGAAGGTTAAACTCACCTTCTGGATCCAATATCCAAAAAGAAAGTATAGAGATATACTTAAAATAATGAACTTACTGGCAGCAACTTGCTTTTCTTATACAATTCCAATGAAGTGTATTACAACTAAAATCACTTCTCTATATCAACAAAACTCACATTCACATCTTCTCAACATTCCTCTTCCTTATTACAACAACAAGAAATGACTTTCCTTTATACAAGTTACAACAAGCAATTAGGTCATCCTGATAAGACTTTCCCAATTCACAAATAAATACATGGACCATTTCTAAGATACACATGGTACCTTAAATAATTAAACATTAAATATAAATCATCAATTATGATCCATGATCCATAATCCTAGCTCGCCATCCTTTAAACATGTTACACCACTGAAGTCGGCCATAAATAAGTCTCCGCAAGATCAAACATTACAACTAATGTTAGCAAGAATCCAATAAACCAAGAATCAGAAATAATATTCTCCAACATGTCTTCTTCCATGCCTCAAGCTCGCATAACATAACACATGCTTGCATCCAAGTTATCCCAAAAACACAGGGACTAACTCTGCCATAATCTTTTGTCACTGTTTTGAAGCTAGTCGTCACCAAAAAAGATATAACTCATGCTAATAACCACATACAATACTGCAACCTTAGAAATAAGGTATACATACTTCTTTCTACTCCAATCCATTCTCACATACTCTCAAACATCATACACTATCTGTACATCCCTGTCAGACCTTTCTAGTCCAGTCATAACCAGTGTGTCTGAGACTCTCAATGAAACCAAATGAATCATAGGTTGATATCAATGAAAAAACATGAAATTCAACACCTCAAACAAAAATAATTTCAACAATCTCCCCCTTTGGCATTGATTGAAACATATGCGAAAATCCATCATCCCAAAATTACCTTCCTTAATACAATCTTCTCAATATCCTCTTCATAGATCCCCCTAAAGTAGTAGGGATTTTTCACTTATATCTCTCCCTCTTTGACATCAGTTGAAAAGGGTGCCATAGCTCTTTTCCTTCTCTACACATCTCATCATTACAAGGTGTAGCTTTTTCAAATCTTCATGCCTGCGAAAAATTGGGTGCTTGATCACCCAAATATGTTATGTTGTGTTCTTACGATCACTTCCCCTAAGGAGTATATCCAAGCATTAAGTCCAGTGAATAGTATAGCTTTGATAGCTACTTTACTGATGCCATCTTGCATCATTTAGGTCTCACAAGGAGGGGTTCTTCCCCCAAGCACACCTTTGAGATATTTGAAGGTATCTTTTGACAAAGGTTTAGTGAATATATATGCTATTTGCTCCTTTGTACTGATGTACTCCAGTCTGACTTCCTTTTCCACAACCTTGTTTCTCAAGAAGTGATACTTGATTGAAATATGTTTTCTTTGAATGAATAACAAGAATTTGTGGCATGTTCAATGCTATTGTATTGTCACAATGTATAACCACTGATTCTTCAAATATTATGCCAATGTCCTTTAGGATCTATCTCATCCAAACAATCTATGTGCAATTTATAGAAGCAACTAAATAATCTAATTCAGTAGTAGATTGAGCTATACAATACCGTTTATTACTCAACCACGAAACCAACCTTTTTCCAAGGAAAAATGCACCACCACTAGTGCTCTTCCTATCATCAAAACTACCTGCCCAATCTGCATCAGTATAAGCATGCAATGTAAAATCATTATATTTTCCATATCATAATCCATTTTCCAATGTTCCCTTCATATATTTGAATATCCTCTTAATTACAACAAGGTGAGTCTCCTTAGGATCAGCTTGAAACCTTGCAACAATTTCAACTATACTAGCTATGTATGGTCTAGTGTAAGTTAAGTACTACAAATCTCCAATCATGGACCTGTATTTTGTCTAAAAGATGCTTTGAGATTCATTAGTAGTAATAAGATTGCATCCAGTAGCCATAGGTGTTCCAACAGGTTTACAATATTCCATCTCAAGCTTCTTTAACAACTCCTTAAGAAACTTGGTTTGAGAAATAAAAATACCATGTTTACTTTGAATAATTTGAAAACCAAGGAAGAACTTCATTTTACCAATCATAGACATTTCAAATTAACTTTTCATTTCTTAAGAAAATTTCTTGCTCATTTCATCATTGCCTCAAAAAATAATTTTATCAACAAATAACTCAATAATCAAGAATCAATTTTCACTAGTTCTTAAGTACAAATTACTATCGACACTACCTTTTTTAAAACCAAGAAGTTATAAATACCTGTCTAACTGAGCATACCAAGATCTGGGAGCTTGTTTTAGACCATAAAATTCCTTCTTCAATCTAAAAACCACATCTCTATCATCTGTACAATAAAAACCATTAGGTTTCTCAATGTATACTTCTTCTTCTAGATCACCATTCAAAAATTCAGACTTCACATCCATCTGATAAACTTTAAAGTGTTTATGTGCTACATAAGCAAGGAAAAATCTCACTACTTCTAATCTAGAAACATGGGAAAATGCTTCTTCAAAACCTATTCCTTCCTATTGTGAATAGCCTTAACAAACCCATCTATCCTTATTCCTTATAACCACACCTTCTTCACTTATTTTTTTCTTCTAAAAACCCATTTAGTACCAATCACATTCTTTCCCTTAGGTCTAGGAACTACTTCCCAAGTGTTGTTTCTCTCTATCTGATCCAATTATTCCTATATTGCCTCAATCCAAGTTTCATCTTTACATGCTTCATCAGTAGTCTTAGGTTCTATTTGTGCATTCAAACAAAGTTCATTCCTAAGATTTGATCTTGTCATCATTCTCTGATTAGCATTACTAATCATATAAGATTCAAGATGATTTTTATGAATATAATTTAGAGTCTTAGTAGATTCACTCAAGCATACCTCAATTCATTGTCAATCTCAGAATTTTGATTTTCTTCTTGTCTACCAATAATCTCTCTATTTTATAAAATTTGATCACAGTCATACATTATTTCTTGAATCTGAAACCTTTCATTAATATTCACATTTGCACTTTAAACTATTTACCTTAGTCTTAAATTGAAACGTCCGTAAGCTTTAATTTTTGTAGAGTATTCAAGGAAAATGCATTCATCACTTCTAGCATAAAACCTTCCTATCTCATCATCCCTTTTGATGTAACACTTGCTACCAAATATTCTAAAATATTTCACAGTAGGAGTATTATTAAACCAAAGTGATGAACTACAACTGATTGTATGTTTGAAGTCATTGAGTTGATGATCATCTGAGTTACTAATGTGATGATAGACATTAATCAGTTAATGTATTGTCATTGATGTCAACTTATTTGATTATCATCGTGGTAAAAAACATTTATTATGGATTGAAGATCTGGAATAAATAAAGTTTATGCGGTCGATAATTGAAGAATTGTTTATACACTGAGTTGGAACAGTGGACACCGCATAAACATAGTGTATACCAAGCACAATGATAACCAAGCTAGGGATCACCAACACATCATAGTATTGATTGAGTAAAACAAACTGAAGGCTGACTAAGATGCTGAGCTGGAAATTGTTTATGATTTCAAGGTAATTGATAATGTTTTTTATGTTGATCAAATGGCTATGAAAATTCAAGATTATTGGACGAAGGAGAATGAAACATGTTTTTTGACACAACTGCGGAGGAAGGATTTAGCAAAAACATTAATGATGGAGATCAAGAAAAAAAATCTAAGGATGGAAATTAAATGAGTTATGATGTCTATATAAGAGACAAGAGATTAATTATGAATCATACATGCATACATGAAAATGTGCACATGCATATTGCTAGAGAGATTAACTTCATGTATGACTAATCAAAATGGTTGAAGACAGAACCGAGCAATTCTGCAGACATCACCGAGCGACCGAATAGAGTATTTACTGACTAGAACAACGTATGAAGAATCAGAGGGACTGAAGTGATTATTGATCAAAGGTATTATGTACTTAGCATAGATCTTAAAATTTGAAAATAGAGTTATATTTGAGTTTGATCATTATTGTATCACTTTAACCATTGTTACAGAACAATCTCTTAACCAAGTAGGACTTAATAGTCTTAATTTTGACATTCAAATGAATGTTGAGTGTTTTCTTGTTGAACCCATAATGAGTGATTGGTAAAGGGATAATTGTTAGTGATAAATCCTCTAACCAGGTCACACCTAACAGTGTGCATTATAACCTTTAATAGGGTTGGTTCTTTACTGAGCTCACTTCAGAAGAGTGAATTATTTTGGGTTACCGGTCCCAGATGGTTTTTCCCTTAACAAGGTTTCCACATTAAAAATCTATGTTTTAATGTGTATGGATGTGTTGGATTGTTATTTTCTTTACACATTACTTTATATGCATTGATCAGTAATTACAGTATTGATTTACTTCTACTCCGTAGATGAGTTTGTAGTTAAGTTTGAGATCACAGTTCATATTTCATCGAGTAGATTTATATGTTTGAAATTATTTTTATATACATCTAGGAGCATTTGGGACTATACAATAACTAGAACTAAGTGATTCACCCCCTCTCAATTATCTAACAATTGGTATTAGAGCATGTATTGCTTAGAAAGAAAGTTTTAAATGACTTAAGCTAAAGATCACAAGATGTATATGAAATAGTTTCCTAAGCTGAACAAGGACAATTTCTCAATATGGAAGAGCAGAATGAGACTATATCTGTCATGTATTAGAAATGATGTCAAAAAATACCTGGATACTGATTTCACCTTACCCATTGGACCTTTGATTATTGATCAGCTGAGAGAAAGACATGAACATAATACTACGATGATAGAGCTTGCTTCTCCACTATCTGATGCTGAGTTTGAAGATGTTAAGACATGTATAAATGCCAAGAATATGTGGACACACTCACACTAGTTCATGGAGGAGATGTAAATGTTTAAAGAGCTAAAGATGAAAGTCTCAGAGGAAAGTTTGATGAGACAAAAATGAAAGAAGGAGAAAACATATCACAGTACAATAACCAAATCAAGGAGGTTGTGAATGTTATTCATGGAGCAAGTGGAGTTATTGATGAAGACACTATTGTAAGTAAGATTCTCAAAAGTTTATTTCTTATTTATGCTATTAGAGTCTTTGCAATACATAAAATGAGAGCATCACTTGGAAATAATATCACGATTGATAGTCTAGTCGGTAGATTGATTTCATTTGAGCTGAACAATTTTGACAATAGTGTTGTTCCTACTGTTGAGTGTGCATTTAAGCCATCTCTAAAAATTAGTAAATCTAGTAACAGATACATGTTAAGAAATGATAGTGACGGTGACAGTGATGAGAGAGAACTTGATGAACTCAAAGCATTAATGGCTAGAAGATTGCATAAAGGTAAAGGAAGATATAAAGGTAAACTACCTTTGATATGCATTAATTGTAAAGAAATTAGACACTTTGCTGCCAGATGCACTAATAGGAAAAATGATGAAAGAAACACTGAAAGATCTAATGATAGAAATGATGATCATGAATATAGAAGTAAATGATAGTATGATAGAAGGAGTAACCAAGATTACAAAGACAAAGTCAAGAAAACATGTTACCTTGTTGAAAATAAAGATGAAGACACCAACATTGACACTGGTGAAGATATTGAGACAATGTTTGTAGCTATGAATGAAGATTCAGAATAAGATGAGAGGTATGGTGAAACAACACTTATTTCTAAAGTTAGAAAAAATGATGTTTGGATTATTGATAATGGTTGTGCTCATCATATGACTGGAGATAAAGAAAAATTTGAATTTCTTGAGCATTATAATGGTGGATTTGTTAGAATGGGAAATGATACACCTTGTCAAGGGAAAGGAAAAGGTACTATATTGCTGAACAATATGATCAAATATGAGAATGCATATTGGGTGAAAGGACTTAATTATAATATGTTGAGTGTTTCACAATTAAATAACAAAGGTCACTGAGTTTCATTTGAGAACATAAAAGCTAAAATATATGATGAAACAGGAAAGTTCATCGACACAGGAGAACAATAAAAAGGTAATCTATTCTATCTTGACTCTGCAGAAATTTCTTGTTTGATGGCTAGAAATGAAGATGTGTGGTTGTGGCATAAGAGGTTATGTCATGTGAATTTTGACAACATGGTTAAGATTAGTAAGAAAAGGAAAGTAAGAGGCTTACCGAGCATATATAAACCTGACAATGTCATGTGTAAGAATTGTCAAATGGGAAAAATGTAAAAATCTAGTTTTAAGAGAAATGTTTTGTCATCTAATGCTATTTTGGAACTGGTTCATACCGACTTATTTGGACCTGTGAGAACACAGAGTTATTATGGTGATAGATACTATATTTTATTTGTTGATGACTATTCTAGAATGATGACTGTCATGTTCTTAAAAGAAAAATCTGAAGCATTTAAGATGTTCAAATGGTACAAAGATAAAGTGAAAAAAGAAATTGGTAAAGAACTAAAAATTTTAACATTAGACAGAGGAGTAGAATTTATTTCTAATGATTTCAATAACTTCTATAATGAATATGGAATTAAGAGACAAGTCTCTGCACCAAGGCCACCACAGCAGAATGAGATTTCTTAAAGAAGAAATAGATCCATTATGGATTGTTCTAGAACGTTGATGATTGAAAAGAGTGTTACACAAGTTTACTAGAGGGAAGCTATTAGTACTACTATATACACATTGAACCAAGTACAACTGAAGAAAGATTCAAACAAGACACCTTAAGAATTATGGTATGGATACACACCTAATGTGAGTTACTTTAGAATATTTGGAAGTCGATTCTATATTCAAAAAGATGATAGAAATATGAAATTTGATACAAAAGGTGATGAAGGAATATTTCTAGGATATTCTACTAAGAGAAGAGCTTATAAATGTTTGAACAAGTCTTCTAACAAGATCATTGAAAGTGAAAATGTAAGAGTTGCTGAATTTGCTGAGAAGAATGATGTTGAAAGTAAAAGAGAACCAAAAGACTACAAAAAATTTGTTTACATTGAAGATCCAAACACTTTGCCCAAGAAACTACATAACATTACTGAGCAACAGGTCAATGTTATCGAGCATCAAGATGCACCAACCAAGAATCAAGAAGATGTTGCAACTAGAGATCATGATCATACACCAACTAGAGAACACAATGAAGAAAGAACTAAACATGTACTTGCAAAATATGAAAGAAAACATCATCCAAAAAATTATATTATTGGAGATAAGAGAGCTGGCATGATGACATGAAGTAATTTGAATGATAATACATGTTTGATTTGTGAATTTGAACCTAAAACTATTAGAGATGCACTTGCAAATGATGATTGGATTAAGGCAATGAATGAAGAAATTGAGCAAATACTGAAGAACAAAACATGGACATTAGTATTGAGACTGAGTGATAAGAATGTAATTGGTACCAAATGGATATTCAAAAAAAAATTGAATTAGAATGGAGTTGTTACATGAAATAAGGAAAGACTAGTATGCATAGGGTATGAACAAGAAGAAGGTATTGACTATGGAGACACTTTTGCACCCATTTCTAGACTTGAAGGAGTTAGAATATTGCTTTCATATGCTTCTTACAAAGGATTTAAAGTTTATCAGATGGATGTTAAATCTTTATTTCTGAATGAGATACTAGATGAAGAGGTATGCATTCAACAACCTGAAGGTTTTGTTGATCATAATCAGACAAGCATGGTATGTAAGTTGTACAAAGCCGTGTATGGACTTAAAAAAGCACCGAGAGTATGGTATGAAAGAATACACTCTTATCTTATCAGTATTGGATTTTTTAGAACAAGTGATAACAATAATTTGTACTTGAAAGGAGGAACTGATGATAAGTTTCTTATTGCTGAAATTTTTGTTGATGATATTATATTTGGAGGTAATGATAACTTATGCAAATCATTCGCTGATGAAATGAGAAAAGAACTGAAATGTCAATGTTTGGAGAGATGCATTTTTTTATTGGCTTGCAAATCTTACAATAGGATGAAGGCATATACATTACTCAATTCAGAGTACATCAAGGAAGTACTAAAGACATTCAGAATGGAAGATTCAAAACCCATCGGTACACCTATGGTCACAGGATCCAAATTGACAAAAGAAGATCATAAAACTCAGGTAATTCAGACACAATATAGATCTATGATTGGAAAATTTATGTATGTTGTACATGTTGGTTCATTTTTATGCTGAGATTACTGAACAACAACCTTTTCACCCTTTGATGTATCTTAAAGAGTAGCCAAGTCCTGATATTCAACCAAGACTGAAAATGACCAATTAACAAGGATGCGGATCCATCTTTCTACGCTTTAGGTTCTGCAAAACCAAGGGGGGGGACACCCTTCAATTCTTTCAATACTCTATTTGACATCAATCAATAGAAATCTCACAAAGGCTTCGACATGACTAGGAGATACTAGGTGACCAACCAATCACCCATTGAACATCGACTTTAAAGTGGAGCATGAGTTTAGTACAACCACAAACCACATAAAACCTTCAGATATTCAAAGTTTATTTATTTAAATACAGAACATAGCCAGGAATTAACTAGATATACATCAATATAGAAGATACTACTCAATGATTTGTAATGCCCCACCAGGGAACCTAGGAGAACTAACCTAAACTTGACACTGAGTTAACAGGATAATTTTTTTTTTTAATGTTTACAAACAAAAATGATAACAATGTGGAAGCAATGCAATGAGATACATGACATACACATAAGAAAAACTCATACATAGATAACAATCCTCGAGGGTTCCTTGATGTAGAATCACTTAAGCAAGATAATCTACGAATAACAACTATAAAGAACTAACACAAAGGATACATCAAATGAATCCAATAATATACATCTCATAACTCACATTCTCTAGACATGTCACAGGGTATGTAGTAATCACTCTAATACAATATCACAACTGATATGATAACATCAAAACCTCCTAAATAAACATGAAGAATACAATACAATACATCCTCCAAAGGATGTCAACCAATAAACACATATGGATACAAATATACAACTCATGAAACTGTACAAGTCTTCAAAAGAATAAGAAGATATAACTGCAACAAGGATCATCCAAGCAAGAAGAAGAACCATCAGATCTCAATGGTAATAATAATCACTACAGCCCGACTGCGTGGAACCAAAGGTCTACTCCCACCGTGCTGAGGAGATAATAACATGCCCACTCACATGGGTATACAACATGAAGACAATCAAAGGCATACAAGCCATAATAAAGAAATACCTAGGAAGATCCTAGAAGCTTTCTAATCACAACGAGAAAGACTAAAGTGAAAAAATAAGAATGGAAAGATCAAGACAACTGGAAATCCAAGATCATACAAGGTACATCATCCAAAGATAAAGTAACATACATAATATATCCAAAACCCCATCACAAACCATATAAGGCACAATAGGACCTATGGAGGAGACTTAGGCTACATTCTATTGGAGTGTCATCACATGGTATATAAACTTGAGTTACCTGGGACTGGTCTCTATGGACCCCGGACCCTCAAGCATCAGCTAGTTGAGTTTACCTTGGACTGGTCACTCTGGATCCCAGACGCTCAACATACTAACTAATCTTGTATTTAATGTAATCCCCAAGTTTTATTATTAAGTTATCACTTATTAATCAGCTTACAATAGGTCACCCTGGACTAGCCTCTTTGGGCCCCAGAATCCTATTGTAAGCCACTCCCCTAAGATGCACCTAACTAACCATCCCCTAAGCTCAAGGTCAAATATAATATCATAGATCTCATAAACTGGTTCCTACCCATATAGGAACTACTGGTTCTCATTAACCATATGAGACATTCTCAAGGATCACATATCCTAAGTTCAGAAGACACTAGGTTCAGAAAAGAAACAAACCAACATAACATAATAAGACACATATACTGGAAATTCACGCAAGACACCATGAAGTTTCATAACCCAAAACCCCAACAAACACCCGACATGAATAGGATTACCACAAAAAGGACACGTACATCATGGCATAAAAGTACATCTCATAAGGAGCTAATAAAGGGATGTAATGATAGACAAATTTATAAGAACATCCTTTCATAAATCAGTCTAATTAAATAATTACTAACAATTCATCTTTAATTACATCAAGTATGAAAATAC
>MU227060.1:687813-703287 GCA_018584345.1 Thuja plicata
CAAGGTATATATCAGAACCAAGCACTAGAGCAGATTATTATATTGATGATGGATAAGGGAAATTCAAGGAATATATTATGGAAAGAAGGAATTAGTTGACAGAATGTCAGATATTTGTAAAATATTTATTTGGCATTGATGTCAAAGGGAGTGAATGTTTCCATATTATCATCAGAAACTATTCATTATCAGATTACTCCAAACAGGGAGAGATCATATCCAAAGGGAGAGTATTTGTATAAAAGTTGCAAATACAAGACAGTGACATCAAAGATGTAGAAAAGTCAAAGAGAAAATTGACACCAACAGAGGTCACAACACATCAGAAGAAGAAAGAGAAAAGCTGCAAGAATCAAATCTAAGCTTACACAGAGCTTACCGGTGGTCAGACATTTTATCTGTTATCAAAACAAACTGTTTGGTAATTTGATGAATCTCAAAAATTATATTTCATATTGTATTAAGCAATAGTATAGTGTGATAATATAGCATGTTTCCATCAATGCCAAAGGGAGAGATTGATGACATGCAACTAATTAAATGATTGACTATATTAAGTTGAAGATGATGCAAGACATTAAATTAGTTAATGGTTTGTATTGTCATTGATGTCAACTTGATATCATCTGTATGGTCATGTCAAAGACTTCAGAGAACCAATGGAATAAAGGTTATTCTTTCAGTAATGCATAAAATTCTAGTATTCACTAAGTGACAGACTACACCGGTGGAGTGCACACCATCGATAAAGACAGAGATAAAGTCACAGTGATGCCCAACGAGCAGAAGATAGTGTTGCCCGATAAAGTAGAATCAAATGATGCCAGACGAGCTAAAAACAATGTTTCCTGACGAGAAAGATCCAATGTTGACCGATGGACAGAGATCCCGAAGCTAACTGAAGCGACACTGATGAAACTGGCAGTTGTCACCAGTGACGAACAGCAGAATTGACCAACGGAATAGAGAGATCAGAAAATGACAAAATATCTAGCTGGAAGAGCTAAAGGATAGACTTAACTGGTTGTTTTATTTGTTTTATTTGACCATAGTTAAGTAAGTGATTTGTACAGTTGGAAAGAAGATAACTACAAGATAAATCAGGAGTTAAAGCCATAAATCAATTTGGTTGGATTGTTTTTCACGCCAACAATCAAGAATCAAGAATCAAGAACCTAGAATTAAGGAAAATCATGTCTATTTAAGAGACAAGCATAATTCATTCTAAGTGTGGTCGATAAGCAATCAGATACACAAGGGAGTGAACTAAAAGAAGATGCTAAAGAGATGCTAATGAAGGATTAACTTCATGCAATCCTGATCAATCAAGCTGAGAAAGAGCTAAAGAATTCTGCAGACACCAACGAGCAGAGAAGCACAGAATCATAGATCAGAAAGAGATAAGTATAAAGGAATTGTAGTGTTACATTGATCAGAGAGATAATGTAAGTAAATAGATTTGAAAATCTACAATTCAGTTGCATTAGGAACAGGTCATTTTGTTTCAGTTTAACCATTGAAGTAATAAGTCTCTTAACAGAGTAGGACTTAACAGTCTTTTGTAATTGAGGTATATCCTGACAGATTACCGGAAAGTTGACTCATGATAGTAGCACCGGTATTACCTAAAGCCTATTGACAGTCTAAGAAGGAGGCTAATTCAAGGATGGTAGTAAGATTTGCATAAAGCCTATTGACAGTCATGAGACTGATTCAAGGATGGTAGCATAGATGCCAGATACTTAGTGACAACCTATGTATTGAAAATCCTCTAATAAGGTCGCACTTGACAGTGTGTTTGTAACCTTTAACAGGGTTGGCTCCTAACAAGGCTCACTTCAGAAGAGTGAAAATTTGGAGTACCAGTCCCAGTGGTTTTTCCCTTAACAGGGTTTCCACGTTAAAATCCTTGTGTTATGTGTATGGTTTATTACTTTAGTTTTTTACATTCTGCATATGCATTTATGGATTGACTTGTATACTCTGCACATTTACTCAGTATCGGTAAATATAGTTTACTTCTTATCAGTTATCAAGGAGAATAAGAACAGACAAGGTAAACCGACTGATAGTTATTTGTTTCAAGTATTTCAATGGCATGCATTTTGTTGGGACTTAATAATTAGAGAAGTATTGATTGGTGGATTAAAGTTTAAATTGGATAAATTAACTGAGGCCACTGATTCAGCCCCCCTCTCAGTTATTACTAACATAACAAACAAATTTAAACCAAATAACAATAAAATAATAAATGAAAAAAAAGTTTAATAGGGGGGACCGGGGGGTGGGACCCGCGGCCTCCACTTCCCCCATGATCCCTCACCCTACGGCCCACTGTGGCGGTGGGTACCGCAGGTGGTCCCACGGCCCACTGTCATAGACAGTGGAGCCCGTGGTACCCTGAGGCCAACTGTCATAGACAATGGAGCCTGCGGTGCGGCCCATGGTGGTGGGGGATTTGGTGGCCCCCACCACCCCTCCAAAATTGTTTTTTTTTAAAAAATTTTATTTTTGTTTTTAAATGATTTTCATGCATAAAAATAATATAATATATATGTTATATTATATATATATATTTATTTATTTATTTTTCTCTGGTGAATTTGTTCAATTACGAGAACTATATTTTAGAAAAAAAAAAAACAAGTTTCTTTTTTTCTTTTATTTATTTAATTTTTATTTCAACTAAAGTTCTTTTAAGGGTAATTTCTCCTTTTTTAGAATAAATTTCAAATGATAAAAACAAGGAGGGATTTCCAATTTAATTTTAATAAATTACCAAGGAGAGTTTTCTTGATTTCTAACATGCAAATTAACTCTTTTCCATTGTTTTTTTTCATATCTGCCCAGGGTTTCAACATGCATCAGATGAAGATAAATCTTCTACAATTAAAGGTGAGACAAACACAAATCTGAGGGTTTGGAAACTATTTCTCCAACAATAACCAATTTTCATCCAAAGAAGACATTTTCACCCAAATTGAAATCCTAAGGGAAATTCCAAACAAAAATATTTCATACAAAACCCCTTATGCCCAATTGGCATTCAACACCCAAAAATGAAACCCTTATGCTAACAATCACAGATCTGACGTGTAAATATGAAAGAAAACACAAATAGATCCAAGAACACATTTCTCATCATTTTAATTAATGGAATCACCAAATACACAAACAAAGAAGATCAAGCAAAGAATCTTAGTTCTCAGATGCATAGAAGACAGGGATTTGAAAACTAGAATTGAAAAGCTCAAGATCCTACCTTAGTAATAGAAGAGATGATCAAACCCACAAATCCAAGCAAGATGAATTCCAAATCCAAGCAAACCTCCTCAAAATCTCAATCACCTGATTTCTCCTTCTCCCTGATTGAACCACCTTCCAAAAAGGCCTTCAATACAAAGATATAGATAATCCAAGCAATTAGGTTTTCAAAAAGTTAAAACCCTAAAGGGAAAATAGATTATCTAATTATTAAATAAGATAATTCCTTTATTTTCAATTTCACTTAAAGCATGCAAAAGAAACTCAACTTTATAATTTCAAAGCAAAGTGTTAAATTGAAAATGCATGAGATACTATTTCACTTAAATAAATCAAGATAAAAGCATCATCAAATCACCTGAAACTCATCTAAACAGATAATCAACTGAAATAGACAATCAATTGAAATAGAACCACAAACACACAAACAGGCTCATGAATCCATGTCACTTGACGAATTCAAATACTAGGGTATTCAATCAGAGTCTTTGTCCATCAATAGGACAAAATAAGGGTTTAGGGTATGGATTTGAACCTGAATACTATCTCCCCTCTCTTACCATTGAGATATTGCCATAGGGCACACTCACTCCTACCGATTCAGGGAAGACGTAGCCAGGTACCTGCAAACCTGTCATCACAAAGATGAGCATACATGCCTATAATATAGCAAACAATGATTAAGACTAGTTTATCATGTGGATCTCACCGAAGCAAGTAACTATGACTCTGTCCTATACCATATCAAGCACGTCAAACAGTAATGCAAAACATATAAATGATCCATGTGCATATAAATCTAGGGTCAGTATTGTCAAGAAAAACATAATCGAAATGACATCCTAACATATACATCAACATCATGAAATAACCATAAATCATATGCAAACAGGAGATATAACATTCTAAGAAATGAATCAATAACATACTGAAATGTGATACATAAATATCCTCTGAACCATCTGAAATAAACTACACATACATAAAAAGGCCTAAAAGAGTTTGGCAACCAAAACTGAAAAGCAAACTCAAAGGTGGGTATTACATCCTCCTCCCCTAAAACTAGGCTTACCCTTGGAAGCCTACAACAAAGGTAGAGATATGAATCTCTCATCTCCAAACATCAAACCGAGTCACAAAAGACTCAACATGTGGGTCCCATAGGACCCTTCCCCGGTCTCTGACTTGAACACTATGATGCAAGATGAGGACAATTGGCCGCAATGTGACCAAGCTGCCCACAACAATAGAAACCACCTCTACTACCACCTCCTCTAACCAAAGGTGCACTAGACTGAAGAAATCTGCCCCCACTAGCATCGTGATGCAAACTCTGAACTGACTGATCAGTCCTATTGCGCATACTGCGCAGCTAGTTGCGATAGTTCCCTGACTAAGAACCACCACTAGTGCCATGAAAGAATCTCTTACCCTGCTGGCTCTAGTTACCCTTCGAAACTGTAGGAGGGTTCCTATAATTTCCATCTCCTTGAGATTGATTACCTTTGTAACAAGGTATAGGTACACCAGACTACACTCCCAACTGACCACCATGGCCCAACACTAGGTTCGACTCTGCAAGGGTAGCTTTAATAACTTCTTTTCTGAGGTTCATAGGCTCAAAGAGTCTAACTTCCCCAATGATGTGTTCATTGAGCCCCCTAACAAAGTGTTGAACCATAAGGGTTGAATCCTGACCATAACCAGCATACTGCTTGAGCTCAAAGAATCAACGCTCATACTCTACCAATGACATGGTCAATTGCGTCAAGTTATGGAACTCATCTGCCCTCTACTACCTCCACTGATCAGAGAGGAAGCACTCTAAAAAATACTCAAGAAATAACTCCCATGTCACTGTGTCCATATGGAGACCTAACTTCTCCTCCTCTATATTCCACCATCTCGCTACAAAAATTGGAGAGTTGCATTACTACATACCTAGCCTTAGTATTGCTACTAAAGGGATGCATAGCAAAAACTCTCTCTAATGCGATAAGCCAAGTCTTAGCTTCCAACCCTACTCCTTTCCTATCAAAGGGAGTAGGTGGAACTCTCATGAGATCCCTCATGTGGTTCGCTACCACAACCTTAGGATCCATTGCAATAGTCCTCCTTGGAGGGATCCTAGATCTCTCCCTTTCACTCTGCTCTATCTAAAAATGATGTGAAACATCCTTCTCCACTCTAACCTACTTAGGAAGATGACTCAATATCACCTTCAACATCTGCCTAGTGTCTGGCTCAACAGACTCAACCAATGCTCATCCCTTTTCTCATCTCTATTGTGCTGATGAGCATCATCCTGACTGACATTCAGGGAAGGACTGTTATTCCTACCCCTACCATGACCATCAACTCGACCTCTACCATGACCTCTAGCAGCTTTAGATTCAGGCATGATTCCTGATTCCACCAAAGAACCAAACCACAACTCAGAACCAACACCAAAACTAGTAACATCAAAATAAATCAGATAGTCACAAAGAAATGGTTTTAAATACATTAGAGTTTTATGTCTATGTTTGTTTCAATGTTTTGAAATTAAAAGACAACTAATGGGCATACAAATTTATAGAGCTCCTAGTGTAGAAACATGGGCTCTGATACTAAGTGTAATGCCCCGCCAGGGAACCCAGGAGAACTAACCTAAACTTGACACTGAGTTAACAGGATAATTTTTTTTTAATGTTTACAAATAATAATGATAACAATGCGGAAGCAATGCAATGAGATACATGACATACACATAAGAACAACTCATACATAGATAACAATCCTCGAGGGTTCCTTGACGTAGAATCACTTAAGCAAGATAATCCACAAATAACAACTATAAAAAACTAACACAAAGGATACATCAAATGAATCCAATCATATACATCTCATAACTCACATCCTCTGCACATGTCACATGGTATGTAGTAATCACTCTAATACAATATCACAACTGATATGATAAGATCGAAACCTCCTAAATAAACATGAAGAATACAATACAGTACATCCTCCAAAGGATGTCAACCAATAAACACATATGGTTACAAATATACAACTCATGAAACTGTACAAGTCTCTAAAAGAATCAGAAGATATAACTACAACAAGGATCATCCAAGCAAGAAGAAGAACCTTTGGATCTCAATGGTAATAAGAATCACTACCACCTGACCGCGTGGAACCAAAGGTCCACTCCCACCATGCTGAGGAGATAATAACATGCCCACTCACACGGGTATACAATATGAAGATAATCAAAGGCATACAAGCCATCATAAAGAAATACCTAGGAAGATCCTAGAAGCTTTCTAATCACAATGAGAAAGACTAAAGTAAAAACACAAGAATGGAAAGATCAAGACAACTGGAAATCCAAGATCATACAAGGTACATCATCCAAAGATAAAGTAACATACATAATATATCCAAAACACCATCACAAACCATATAAGGCACAAAAAGACCTATGGAGGAGACTTAGGCTACATGCTATGGGAGTGTCATCACATGGTATATATACTTGAGCTACCCGGGACTGGTCTCTATGGACCCCGGACCCTCAAGCATCATCTAGTTGATTTTACCCTGAATTGGTCACTCTGGACCTCAGATGCTCAACATACTAACTAATCTTGTATTTAATGTAATCCTCAAGTTTTATTATTAAGTTATCACTTATTAATCAACTTACAATACATCACCCTGGAGTAACCTCTTCGGGCCCCAAAATTCTATTGTAAGCCACTCCCCTAAGATGCACCTAACTAACCATCCCCTACGCTCAACCATTTTGATAAATCAGTTAACTGAATTTGATGATGTCATATGCATTTTTAATAAATTAATTCATTCTGAATGCACATTTATGATTTTATAATTAATTTAATTCCTTTTTGATTTAATTGACAATTTTATAATTTTTATTTAATTAATATGTCATAATATCAATTAAATAACAGTATAAAGTTTATTTGCCAATGTAATGTGATTTTAGGAATTAATTAATTAATCAAGTACAATGATTGATTAGGACCTAGGGTTTAGGTCAGATCGGTTCAAATTTGATAATTGCCTATTTGATTTAGGACTTAGGTTTAATCAAGATTAGGGTTTCTTGATTAATCACTGAGATTGGGGGTCTAAGATTTATGTGACCATTTTTAGGTGATTACACCCCTAAGCTCAAGGTCAAATATAATATCATAGATCTCATAAACTAGTTCCTACCCATATAGGAACTACTGGTTCTCACTAACCATATGAGACATTCTCAAGGATCACATATCCTAAGTTCAGAAGACACTAGGTTCAAAAAAGAAATGAACCAACATAACATAATAAGACACATACTAAAAATTCATGCAAGACGCCATGAAGGTTCATAACCCAAAACCCCAACAAACACCCGACATGAACAGGATTACCACAAAAAGGACATGCACATCATGGCATAAAAGTACATCTCATAAGGAGTTAATAAAGGGACGTAATGATAGACAAATTTATAATAACATCCTTTCATAAATCATTCTAATTAAATAATTACTAACAATTCATCTTTAATTACATCAAGTATGAAAATACCATGCAATAACGAAAAGATACTAGTAAGAACTTCAATATCCACACTATCATTTTCAATTAAATAACTCTCATTTACTCAATATTACATATAAGAAAATAATACATCAATAATAATTATTTTATTATTAATAAATAATTTATCTCTCCACTGTTTCTTCTCTCTTTAAAATAAAATTTAAAGCATTTAAACATAAACATATACAAGAAAATAAAGTTTAATACTAAATCTCATTAGATATATATATAAAAGAAATACTTTAATTAAAACAAAATAATTTTTAAATTAAACTAAACAAGAGTTAACTAAACTTAACTAAGTTTAATTTAATTAAACTTAACTAAGTTTAATTTAATTAAACTTAACAAACAAATTTAAACTAAATAACAATAAAATAATAAATGAAAAAAAAAGTTTGATAGGGGGGACCGGGTGGTGGGACCCGCGGCCTCCACTTCCCCCGTGGTCCTTCACCCTACGACCCACTGCAGTGGTGGGTACCGCAGGTGGTCCCATGGCCCACTGTCATAAACAGTGGATCCCGTGGTACCCCACGGCCCACTGTCATAGACAGTGGAGCCTGCGGCGCAACCCACGGTGGTGGGGGATTTGGTGGCCCCCGCCACCCCTCCAAAATTGTTTTTTTTAAATTTTTTTTTTTTGTTTTTAAATGATTTTCATGCATAAAACTAATATATATATATATTTCTTTGGTGAATTTGTTGAATTATCAGAACTTTCCTTAAAAAAAAAAATAGCAAGTTTCTTTTTTTCTTTTATTTATTTAATTTTTATTTCAACTAAAGTTCTTTTAAGGGTAATTTCTCCTTTTTAAGAATAAATTTCAAATGATAAAAACAAGGAGGGATTTTCAATTTAATTTTAATAAATTACCAAGGAGAGTTTTCTTGATTTCTAACATGCAAATTAACTCTTTTCCATTATTTTCTTACAGATCTGCCCAGGGTTTCAACATGCATCAGATGAAGACAAATCTTCTATAATTCAAGGTGAGACAAACACAGATCTGAGGGTTTGGAAGTTATTTCTCCAACAATAACCAATTTTCATCCAAAGAAGACATTTTCACCCAAATTGAAATCCTAAGGGAAATTCCAAACAAAATTCTTTCATACGAAACCCCTTATGCCCAATTGGCATTCAACACCCAAAAATAAAACCATTATGCTAACAATCATAGATCTGACATGTAATTATGAAATAAAACACAAATAGATCCAAGAACACATTTTTTATCATTTTAATTAATGGAATCACCAAATACACAAACATAGAAGATCAAGCAAAGGATCCTAGTTCTTAGATGCATAGAAGACAGGGATCTGAAAATTAGAATTGAAAAGCTCAAGATCCTACCTTAGTAACATAAGAGATGATCAAACCCACAAATCTAAGAAAGATGAATTCCAAATCCAAGCAAACGTCCTCAAAATCCCAATCACCTGATTTCTCCTTCTCCTTGATTGAACCACCTTCCAAAAAGGCCTCCAATACAAAGATATAGATAATCCAAGCAATTAGGTTTTCAAAAAGTGAAAATCCTAAAGGGAAAATATATTATCTAATTATTAATTAAGATAATTCATTTATTTTCAATTTCACTTAAAGCATGCAACAGAAACTCAACTTTATAATTTCAAAGCAAAGTGTTAAATTGAAAATGCATGAGATACTATTTCACTTAAATAAATCAATTAACCATGCAACTTAAGATGATATTCAATAATTCAATTATGCACAATTAATTACAATTAATTAAATTTAGTATTTATTAAATCTTAATTGTTTTAATCAAGACTTAATAATTAAATATAGGCATTTAATTAATATTTAATTATTAAATAGCCATATATTTCATATATCAATGTTTTAACCTTATTTTAAGTGCAATAATTAACATTAATATTTACCATAAAAACTCATTAAATAAATCAATCTAGAAGCATCATCAAATCACCTAAAACTCATCTAAACAGATAATCAACTGAAACAGACAATCAACTGAAACATAACCACAAACACACAAACAGGCTCACGAATCCATGTCACTTGACGGATTCAAACACTAGGGTAGTCAATCAGATTCTTTATCCATCAATAGGACAAAATAAGGGTTTAGGGTATGGATTTGGACTTGAATACTATCTCCCCTCTCTTACCATTGAGATATTGTGATAAGGCACACTCACTCCTGCCAATTCAGGGAAGACATAGCCCGGTACCTACAAACCTGCCATCACAAAGATGAGCATACATGCCTATAATATAACAAACAATGGTTGAGACTAGTTTATCGTGTGGATCTCACCGAAGCAAGTAACTACGACTCTGTCCCATACCATATCAATCATGTCAAATAGTAATGCAAAAAATATAAATAATCCATGTGCATATAAATCTAGGGTTAGTATTTTCAGAAAACCATAATCGAAATGACATCCTAACATATACATCAACATCATGAAATAACCATAAATCATATGCAAACAACAGATATAACATTCTAAGAAATGAATCAATAACATACTGAAATGTGATACATAAATATCCTTTGAACCATCTGAAATAAACTACACATACATAAAAAGGCCTAAAAGAGTTCGGCAACCGAAACTGAAAAGAAAACTTAGAGGTGGGTATTACATGATCAGTGTTTTATCCATTGGGCAATCCCCTTTAACCAAATTCAGAAATACAACAATCAACTTCTGTCAAAGATTCCAAGCCATAAACATAATAAATATAGATCAATAATACTTATAGAAATTCTCTTGTAGAAAACTGAATAAAACTATGTCACATCTACAACATCATTTAATCTGATTCTAGATCATAATTGAAGAATGATGACACATACATAGATAAAATCCATGCAAAGAATCAGAAAATTTAGACTTCACAAGACTGACACTAAGGAGAGATTTGAATATAGAATTCTCATATTAAGTGTGAAGAATCACATTACTGTACATGAATTTACAATCAAGAATATATCACTTCAATAAGCTGCAAAAGATCAATGACATTTTGTTCTATCTGACACAAAACTAGTACAATCATAAACTACAATCCTAATATGGAACCATGAAACAACTGAAAACTCCTGGATCCAGTACTCTGCAACTCTCTGTGGAGTCCAGGATTTGGAACCCTGTACAATGAAAAGAAAATTGAATATGTAGGAAAATAAAATATCTAGATTGCTCCTCCAACAAACACCTGTTCTCTTTCCAAAAAATCTAAAAATTGCCCTGCCTCAACTGCTTAAAATATGATTTTAAGCTGAGTCATTCTTTCTTCATTCTATTTAAATTAATTTGATCATGCACCAAAATAGACTACACAATCAGAATCCTCATTTCAATACCTTTCCAACGGTATATGATACTTGGTATTTTTGATACAATTTGCCCCCCTAAATTACCAATCAAACTTTTCCTCCCGTGCATACTTCTTGAATAATTTAAAATATTTGAATGCATTTTCAATAGTTAGACTTGTGTGATAAAAATGTGTCACACTTCTATGAGTCATTCCATCTAAGGTTGCTCAAGAATGAGGCCTCAAATATCGACTCATAGCTCTCTAGTCACGGAGTGCAAAGGTTTGTAATGGAGGCCCTCAGATTGACCTAGTTGTGCCCATGCAAGTACACCATGAAATGAGAGATTTAATGCATGAAAATGACAACTATTCTATATGATTGCAATGCATAAAAGGAAATTTATCTAAATGATAACAATGTATGATTAATCTATGAAAGAAAATATGAATGAAAGATTAATCTATGAAAGGAAATATGAATCTAATCTACATGAATAGCCATGGATGCAAGAAGAAGAAGACAAGAAAATAAAGAAGTTGCAATATCCAAGCTTGAGTGCTCAAATCCTCCTCCAAAATTGCTCTCCAAACCTGCAGCATAACAATACTATGAAAAAGATTGATATGAAAATGAGAAGGAGAGATTTTCTTATATAAGAAAGTGGACGGTTGAGATTAAGAGGCAAAAATCCCACCAATTAGGAAGATGTGAAGAAAAAGAAATTTTATTTAATTTTTATTTAATTTATTTTCTTTTCATCAAATAAAGTGCTTTAAGTGGGAATTTTTATTTATTTAATTAAAAGAGGGGTTTTCTTTATAATTAAATAAATTAGAAAATTTTTATTTAATTAAATGGGAGGAATTTAATTTAATTTAATTAAATAAGAAGAATTTTATTTAATTAAATGGGAGGAATTTAATTTAATTAAAAGGGAGATTAAATCTTTTAATTAAAATAAAAATGATCAAACCTTAGGAAATATTGAAATAATTGAATCATTTACAATTTGATCAAGGAAATTGTTTTGAATTCAAATGTTCCAAACCATTGATTCAGGAATTCGATAAATTGATAAAATGATAAATGGGGCCCATAGTCCAGGCGACCATTTTAGGGTGCATACGTTTGCCCCTCTTTGACTAATGTGTGATCATTTTGGGAACACATGTAGTTAAAGAATGCAGTTGAAGTGTGAGATCGATTTGGGATCACAAAACAACACAGACATCAACACCATTGTTTGTAAGTAATTGACATCAGAAAAAAGATAAGCAGATTGCAAAATAAGAGAAGGTCAACACCGTTTGTAAGTAATTGACATGTCTGAGATAAGAATATCAAGCAAGGTTTCCCCAAGAGGAACAAATGATAGGATTGATAAAGCTAAATCAAGGATTGAAGTTTGATAGGTATTGCCCCCTCATGATCGAAATCGAAATGAGATAGAGGAGAAACAACAAATTTATAAATTTGATCAAATCAAACTAAAGATAAGGTTCTTGATGTAAGATGAAAGATATAAGGATCAAAGAACCAAGGTAGATCATCTAGCATGAAAGATTATGCCCCAAGGTTGAATTAGAAGAGAAGAAGAAGAAGTTTGGAAGAGGTTGAAAGAAATGGAGAGAAGAAAGAAAATTTGCCTTAAGAAAGAGAATTCCCCAAAATCAATCAACTGTTTAAGATAGAAAATTTTGATTGAGATCACGAAAGAAGATAAGGAAATGAAGATTAGAATGTGATCATAGTTGATTAAAAGTCCACAAGAAAGATGAAGGAAAACCCTCTCAAACTCATAATGCAACCTAAACATGCAAATTAACATGAAGTCTAACAATGCAAGCTACATGAAAATGCAAAGGTGTACTTGCAATAGAGCAACTGTAACATAGAAATTTTTTGTTTATCATTCATTAGAGAATGTTAAGGAACTTATTTTCATCATTGGGCCATTATTAACGGACATCAGAAAATCACATAATCATCACTAGTCACAAGTGCAACTATGAAGATATGATTGTGATTTATATCAGATTGGAATGTGGAAAGATTCTAACATAAGCATCAAAGACATAAAGGTCAAGATGACTGTGATGTTATCTTACCCAATTTAATATAGCAAAACCATGCTCGCATCAAGGCATAGAGGCTAGGATGACCAACAGAATGATTGTGCAAAAATAGTGAAGCATAAAGCAGGAAGCAAAATAAAAATATGTTCCATGTCCCAAGTCCTCTAGCTATGCATCACAGAGAGAACTATTAGATAAGGACACTCAACAAAAATCAATAACAGTAAGCGCACAAAGAAAAGATTATGACATAGCTCAAGCATTAAGTGTTGTGTTTAAAAACTTAAGTGTGTTAACTAATACTGAGTTTCGAGGATAAGGATCAAATGCTTGTAAGCAGGTAAGACCACATGACAAAAATAGGGTAAGACCAAACCAATAAGTGTTAAAAAACACTCGATGTCAAGGGTTGTATTAAAAAATACAGTTGGGGTGGTATTGAAAAACACCATTTAGGAGGTGTCCTAAAAAGTAACGCATCCAAGAGACCAAAGCTAACACAGTTATTCCCCTTAGACAAAGACAAAGACCAATTCCAGACCAAGGTAACAAAGACAAGGCATGATGGAGAAAGGCTAAGTGTCAAGAACATGCGCTAAGAAATAGGGGTGCAAAGGCCTCAAGTAGCACCTGTTTCCAGGTTTTCACCACTTGGATTTTATTACAATTTCTTCTCTTTTATTTTTTTCATTTTTTTTTAGGGCTTTTTATAATTTTTTTTGAATTTTTGCTACCAAGGCGCCTGTTTCCAGGTTTTCACCAAGGCACTTTTTCTATTTTTTTTGAATTTTTTTATTTTATTTTATTTTTAGAATATATATTTTTTGAAGATACATCAATGCGCCTATTGCTAGGTTTTCACTAAGATGATCATTTTTTCAGGACATTTTCTTATTTTTAGAATTTTTGACAATATATCATTTTTTTTAAATTTTTTCAGGATCAATAATTATGTACAAAAGATGCCCCCAGACAGAATGGGCATCAAAATCCCAAGCAAGATCACATTGCGCAGTCCCAATGTTTAGAAAGTTGGAGGACAAAAGGGATTAGCAAGTTGGTGGAAGAGATGGAAGACTAGAGAATGAAGGAGAATGAAGGGAAGAAATCCTCAAAGGCAAACTCCTTAAGAGTACCCAAGCTAAGGAGAAAGAAACATCATGTAAAGCACATTTGGACAAGAATGAAAGGCCAGCATAGGATAAGTCATAAAAGTGTAATGCAAGAGAAGGAAAGGATGCAGTCGAAAGGAGTAGACATGTCAAGAGGCTTCATAGCACCGTGTTTTACTCTTTCTCCTTTTTATTTAGATAAAGACCAAACGGGAAAAGGATAGCGATAGGAAAAAATGAATGGAGGAAAATAGAGATGAAAATATGAAAGGAATGAAAGCAATATCATTGTAAGATAGCTCACAAGGTAGCCCAAATATTCGTGTATAGGTCAACATTGTCAAGATCAAAGGGAGAATACAGAATGGATGAAAGATGTATAAGAATTACGCATGATGCTTTATTTCCATGTTTTCATCATGGTACCTATCCAAGGTGCCACAAGGGAGTGGTTTTTTTCCATATGATGAAATTATTTCTCTTTAATTTTCTTTTTTTTTTTCTTTTCTTTTTTTGAATTTTTTGGAAGAAGGAAAGCTTTTTAGATAATGCTCCTTGAAAGGATAAACCATGATATGCCAAGGATCCAAAATGATATGCTCAAAGATGCTGATAAGGAAAGGAAGATGAAAGAGATAAATGAAGGATAAGATTTTATGCAAAATGAGTCAGGTTGGAAGATAGGAGGAATAGGAAAATGAGGAAAAAGAGTAGAAGGTAGAAGGATAGTTAGTGGAAGGATTGTGAAAGAGTATATGAAAATGAAGGAAAGATCAACGCCAATACACACCTTGAAGGGTGGCAAGAGGATGGAGGAAATGTGAATGAAGGAATACGTGAAGGAATATGGTGAATGGATAGCAGAGGTTACGGTTTAGGTGCATGAAATGAAAGAATTTATTTGGAAGAAGATGAAGTGGAAGCCTTTTGAAGCTTGAATGTGAACTTCACTTGTTTCTCAACATGAAACTCTTTCAAGAGAGACTTTGGAATCCATATAGTCATAGACTTTTCATTTCTTTTTGATGATTTAGAGAGAATATCTTCAATGATGGATTTTGGAACCCATACTTGTCTTGTAGTTTTCTTCTTAGA
>MU227061.1:11798-23386 GCA_018584345.1 Thuja plicata
TATATATATATTACGATAAAATTTGCACTATGATTATTTTATTTCTATTTTCTTTTATTTTCATATCACTAAAAATTTAATATTAAATTTATAATTATAATTAATTACGGCAAATCTGTTTTAAAAAGAGTAATATTATGTATAAAAAATTGTACATTCTAATAAACAAGTGCCACGTAGTGGCCTATTGCCGTAATTAGTTATAATTTTATATTTAAATTTAATTTTTAATTTTATTATAAATATTATATATATTTTAATTAATAGTTATTTAATAAAAGTAAAATTATTATAGATTAAAAATTAAATAAGAAATTTTATATAAAATCTGAAAATTTGGAATTTAAAAAATAAATAATAAAGAGTTAATAAAATACTAAAATTACATAATATAGCATATATAATATAGTACTTTTATATTAAATATTATAGAATAATATATATTAGAAATTGTAAGAATTATTTATAGTATATATATTTAAAAAATAACATAATAAATTTATTTAGAATATATAATAGTTATATATTATAAATAATTGGAATTTTTTAATGAAAATAGCATATTTAGAGTAATATCTCATAAGTATACTATATTGTAAATTAAAAGACCATTTTTAAATGATATATGAATTATATATTATCAAACTATGGTAGCTATCCGAAAAAAAAACAAATTTGGGAAGCCTCTGAAAAAAGGGGTCCTATAACACCAAATCAATTGAACCAATCATAATTGAAATAAGTAATTTATAGAATATATTTAATTCATAAATAAATATTTAAACTTTACAAATAGTTGAAAAGAAAAAAAATAATGATTTATGATTGGTTCATTGGTGTGAAACTAATTCACTATTCGTGCACAAGTGAATGCAATAGTATATTGCCTACGGCAAGTACAATAAATAATAACCTCTCAAAAACTTCAAGCAATTGTTATTTTCATTTGATATAATCATGATAAAAGTTCTATTAAGTTGTTAGATTGAGTCAAAATTATATAGATTAAAACTCATTTTTAAACATAGAAGACAAAATAATATAAGTAAAAGTTGTTTATAACTAAATATATTATACATTTTAACTAATTATTAAAATAAAATAAAAAAGAGTTTTTTTTAAAAACTTTTTTATTTATTTTCATCAAATAAGTCTATTGGTAGGCTATATGCTTTTTTAGTTTTATAAAAAAAATTAATTTAAAAACAAATATAATTTGATTTTTTTTAATATATTAATCAGTGAGCAATTTATTATTTATTTTAAAGAGGTTTTTAGTTTTTATGGAAAGATAATTTTATCCATATCATTCTCATGCTTTTTTATATAACATAGTTTTTTAAAAGTTGTGATTGTTTTAATAACTTAATAACTATTGTAAATCATGTTTTTTAGGTTGTCATATTAGAACATTATGTAGAAAAATTTATAAATCTATATTAAAATTTGTTAATCGTATTATTGTAATAGTGAGAATTTGGTTTAGTTAAGACCATAATTTTTTAACTAAACAAATTTTTATTATAATATTTTAAAATTATTAAATTTTGAATGACAACAAAATAAGGAAAGAATAGAATGTCTCTTTTGAAATGGTGATCTCAGAGGAGGTTGAGGAGGCTAGAAATGGTGATCTCGTTATTTGAAGGCAGAAATGGTGATCTAAGAGGGGGTTTAGGAGGCTAGGGTGGTAAACTTGGAGAATGGGTTATTGGAAATCGCAGAAGGCGAGCGACCAGAATCAAGCGACATCAAAGAATGACTCCTAGACTAGGTTACAGAGCAACCAACTCTTTGCTAGTTAGGTGAAGCAAGGATTTCTCATGGACACACCAATGAAGTTGAGCTGTCATTTACAAGGGCTAATGTTTGAAATCACATGCTTTCTTCTTTGCTTTTCTATAGTCTTTTCTATTTATGTTTAAACAAATCAAACTTTATATTTTTAGTTGATATGGGTGATAGGACATAGGACTAGTTTGGGCCAAGTAGTAGACATGGCTAAATTTTTTATATCTGAAAATTATTGTATCAGATTATCCTCTTTGGTTTTTGAATGGATTAGGGAGATAGAGTTTTTAAAGTTTTGATTAGCATTTTGATACTTCCATAGACAATTCTGCTTCTCCATAAGTATTTATGTATTTTGTATATTCACTACTTATATTAATATAAAATCTATCCAGCTTAGGCATGTTGTTGATTAAAAAAGAGAAGAAATAATAAAATAGTATTGATAATCTCAAATATATTATTTAATTTTAGAAACAAAAAGAATTTTCAACTAAAGTATAAAATAGAATAATAGAATAATCATTTTATAGAAATTGAAAGATGATTGATAATCTTTTAATGCAAAATTAGAAAAGGGATACAAAATGGAAATTGGCCCTAAATGCTATAGCTCATTGTTCAAGATTCTAGCATATTATGTAGATGATTGTGTTATGCATTATTGTTTGTATGTCTTAGGTACTAAAACACTTAAAATTCAAATCCTCAATTTCATAATTCATCCAACCTATTTTACTAGACACAAAACATACCGAAAGCTAATAGATAATGAAAATAATATGAAGAAACATCAAATAAACGAGTTACATTGCTTTCAATCAAATAAATAATGAATCACAAAATGAGCGTTTTTAATAAATATATAAATACAAGAATAGTAGATGATGTTTGGTTTTTTAGGGGCTTTCTTTAATTAATCCCTTGTATTTATCTTTCAATCTCTACAAATAGTTAAATAGATAAATAATAAAATATGTGTGCACTCTTATGCTAATTGTGTTTAGGAACTAAGAACAATACATAAAAATAAAATAAAAAAGTATCAACCTTGGTCTATAAGGAAGACTATCATTGTGAATGGATTTAACATGTAGGATGGCGATTTACACCAAAGAATTTTTCCAAAAAGATAATGAAAAATTAATATATGAAAAAGTAATATTATTCAAATAAAAAGAGCAATATTACCTAAAATAGCAAGCTCCCTAAGGATTCAAAAGATGTGCAACATTAATAGTCCTTTATGAGCTTCAACTAGTAAGAGAAACAAGTAAGAATGAAACTTCATTTGATATTATGATAATTTTCCCAAGAGAGCAAAGTGACAACAAGATGAAAAAAATGGGGATTTTAGAATAGGTATAAGAATACAAAGTCATAATTTTTAAAATAGGCATTACAACAGTTGTCATGAATTGCCAAGTAGAAAATCCACATTTCATACTCAAAAAATTCTAGGACGCTAGTGTTTCAAAAAGATGTTTACATGTGTTATATTGGAGAAATTATCTAGAGTTTAATCCACATGTGTTTTTGTAATAGAATTCAAAATAATATTATAGTCCAAAATATAGGCAACCCTTGGTATAAGGGAGATAGCCAAGGCTTGGGCTTAAGTGGACGTAGAATATATTGGAGTTGATGAAAACTATCAACCCTACAACTCTCAAGAATCACTTGCATGCAAACACCTATTATAGAAAGAGAGAAACAAAAGCTATGGAGGCCAGAAACAACAGATCTGTGAAAGAGGAAACACCTCAATTGACTCAATAATAGAATTTAGAATACAAGATGATTCAAGATCAATCAAAATTGATTGTCAAATACAAAGAGACCGAACCTTATAAAAGGTGATCAAAACCCTAAAAAGGGAAACTCTAGGTTGCATGATAATAATTAATAATAGAATTAATTATTATATGCCTAAAGTTTAGTTTAAGTGAACTAGAGATAATAAATGACTTTAATAATTAAATCAAAATAATTTAATTAATAAGTGAATGAACTTATTACTCTAACACCCCCTTAAGCTAAATTTGGGGAGTAACTAAAACCTAGAAACAACTATTGAAAGAAGGAAATGGGTCCCGACAACATGGCCTGATCAAGTACCCAAGTACAAAAAATATCTGTAAAGAGGAGAAAAGGAGAAAACCCAATGGGAAAAACCCCTCTCCGAAAAGAGATGAAGACCAGTGAAGGACTGAAGAAACCTCCAAACTAGAGAATATCCCAGGAGATAGGAACAAAGGAAGAACATGAAGAACATCACTGAAGCATGAAGCTGCAAAAAATGTCAAAGAATAACTGATGGAACCTCCAATGTAAAGAAACATGATCAGGTAAATAAGACTGTAATCAAAGTCTGAAGAGATGATCAATCAAAGATGGAAGGATGCTTCCAAAATAGGAATGAGAGTGTCCATATGGTAAATGATCCATCTCACTGAAATGCATAGGTACCCATCCACTGCATCTGCCTAGTACGTAGGAACAAATACTGAATACATAGATCACTTCATCGAACAAAGGAAGCATTAGAACCAACATGAGATACCCCCATAATGTTGAGCACATAGAGGCATGACAGGTACACTGAACCAAAATAGCAAGAATAATTGCATGATGAAGAACCAAGAACATAGAAAGTGCAATAAAAAGTACAAGCACATATAAAGGATGGTGTCATGGAGGAAACAATCTCTTGACACACATCATGAGGCTAATGTCATGGAAGGAACACTCGACAAAGGAAGATGGAAAACAAAGCAAACATCAATCCCCCCATGGAACTTTATAATGTAGTGCAAGTACAAATAGACACAAAAATGTCCAAGATCCCAAGCATGCATTGTTAGATTAGGCTAAAAGCTAATCTCCCAAGAACACCTGCATGCAAACTTGTCACATGGAAGAAGCAAAGATAGAAGACAAAAGAAGCTATGGAGGCCAAAAAGCCAGAGACATCATATCCATGTCCAAAGAATGAATTTCTATTATGAACACAATGATTACAATACAATCTCCTTTATGAAAACAAAGAGGTGAATCCTTATAAAAGGAATCACAAAACCCTAAAGGTGAAAAACCCTAGAGAATAATGAGATGCCTAAATTTAACTTAAGCGTAGAGTATAATAGACTAATAATTAAATTAATTAATTATTAGCTATAATATGACTACTCTAACACCCCCCCTTAAGTGTAACTTAGGGATAAGCTAAACAGCTAAGGGCTAAAAGATGCATGAAAACAAAATGCATGTAAGGAACTATGGGTCCCGGCAACTAGGCATGATAAGGTACCCAAGTACAAGAAATAAACTAGATGAAGGAAACTAAGCCTCCAATCTAGGGAAAGTCCCAAAGAAAGGAACAAGAATGAGCAAGAAGCATCTCCGAAGCAAGAAGTTGTAAACATTGTCAGAAGTAACTGCTGGAACCCCCATTGAAGTGCATGACCAGGTAGAGAAGACAAAGTCTGAAGAGCTGATCAATCAAACCAAGGAAGCAATAGAACCAACAGGTGAACCCCCCCATAATGCTGAACAGGGAGAGGTGACAGGAACATTGAAATGCAATGCCAAAAACATTTGCAGAAAGAAGAATCAGGAACACCAACAGTGCAACAAAAGTACAAGCATAGGATAAAGGGCGGTGTCACCGACACACAACATGGGCTAATGTCGTGGAAGGTATGCTCACTTGACAAAGGTGGATGAGCACAAAATGACATAGCATCATAACCCCCAATGACACTTTATAACTGAGTGCGAGTACAAACAAACACAAGGTGCTCGAAATCCTAGATATGCAAAAGTAGACACTTTATCTTAGTGTGTTTATAGAATAAAGAATGCTACAAAAGAGAAGCATACAAGCTCAGAAGTCAGAAAGAAGAGTGAGCAAGAAAGATCAGAAGAAGAGATCCCAGGACCTGTAGAACCCAAGTAATCTGCCAGAGTGTGAAAGATGCCAAAATTAGAGGAGATAGAACCTAGAGCAGACTCTGGAAAAAATACCCCTGCAACTGAATAACTCACAGAACCAGCTTTCTGACGATATCTGGTTTGCCAAAAACAGAGTCCAGATGAGCAAGATAGGGCTCTCGGAAGGCAAAAAATAGACATCAGACATTGACAGCAAAAAAAATGTCAAAATGAAAGAACCCAAAACTCCAACCTCCATCATCGGAAAGTGCTCGAAAAGATCTTTCCGACGGTATATGGAAGTCAGAAAAATACCCCTGTATGCTCAAGATAGAGCGAAAACAGTCCGGGAGGGTTAAAAAGGCCTCAAAAAACAAAGTTTAAGCCCCTGGGGCTATAAGGCTGTGGCCCCTGGGCACCATATGACTGCCGCAGGGGGCTGGGGCGGAGCCCCCAACCACCCATGTGACCGCCTGCTGGGCTAAAAGGGGCCCGCTGGGTAGGTGGAGCGGCGGGGTACCGGGCGGCGGAGGAGGCCGGGCGGAGCGGGGAGGAGGGCCGACGGGCCGATGTGGGTGGCGCAGAGCCAGCGGGCCGCGCTGGGCGGTGGCAGCGGGGGCAGGGGCCGGCGGAGCTGCTGAGAAAGGCGCAGCCGGAGGAGCCAGCGAGAGGCGCTGCCAGGCCGCGGTGGGGCGGTGGCGGTGCGCTGGTGGTGCCATTAAAATTTGCACTGCACGCGTTAAATAAAACGCATAAAATATTATTAAAAAATATTTTTTTAAATTTTTTTCTCGAAAATCATGCCCGTACGACCCTAAAAGGCCAAAAACAAAATTCTCCCAAACGCTTCGGTGTCCAAATCAGACAAGTTTTATATGAATTATGAGGTTTTTGGGCCTTCCGGACGCAACCATGAGGTCAGTTTGGGTCTAAAGTGCTCCAAAAAATAGAGACCCCCTGAATCCAATAAAAAATATAAAAAAAAATTGAAAGCTTCAAACCCTCGTACTGCGAAGAGCTTACTTCAACAAAACACGAACAACGCGCAGCAAGCGAGCTCTGATACCATGTTAGATTAGGCTGAAAGCTAATCTCCCAAGAACACCTGCATGCAAACCCGTCACATGGAAGAAGAAAAGACAGAAGACAGAAGAAGCTATGGAGGCCAAAAAGCCAGAGACATCATATCCATGTTCAAAGAATGAATTTCTATTATGAACAAAATGATTACAATACAATCTCCTTTATGAAAACAAAGAGGTGAATCCTTATTAAAGGAATCACAAAACCCTAAAGGTGAAAACCCTAGAGAATAATGAGATGCCTAAGTTTAACTTAAGCGTAGAGTATAATAGACTAATAATTAAATAAATTAATTATTAGCTATAATATGACTACTCTAACATGCATCATATGACATTTTATCCCAGTACATTTGCAAAAAAGAAAATCTACAGAAATAGATGTCTACAATGCTACGAAATGACAAGAAAGTTGTAGAAACATGAATAACACCTAAAAGGGAGTCATCCCATGCAAGGAAAATGATCCCAAGATCTGAAACATCTAAGATAGTCATCAGATTGCAAAAAAAACAAAAACCTAAATAAAATATACTTGGAGCAGATTCTAGATGTCAGACCCATAAAATAAGATAGAGCACTGAACCAACTTTCCAACGACATGCGGAAGTCAAAAAAATAGAGTTCAGATGAGCAATATATGGCTCCTGAAGTGCAAAAAAGAACCCTATCTTTGACTGACAAAAACAATAGCAAGACAGAAAAATAAGAAAACCAAACCTCCAAACATAGCTAGGGCTCAGAACGAGCTTTCTGACGATATCTCGTTCGCTCAAAAACACCTTTGTTTGTTCCATATATGAGCAAAAAATGTCAGGACCCCCAAAAAGACAAGAAAAATAGCCCTAGTGGCTCTTTGGTGGCACTCTAGATGAGCGGCGGTGTGCTGGTGGTGTTCTGGGCAGAGCGATGGAGGAGGTGGATAGATTGGCGGTGTGGCGGTGGTGCTCACCGAGCTCGCAACTTAGCCGAGTGCACAACTCGACCAAGTGCGCAACTCGCTAAGCTCACAGAGCATGCATCTCGCTAAGCATGCAACTCGGGCGAGTCTACAGCTCGCCGAACATGTAGCTCATGCGAGTCTATAGCTCGGGATGACATGATGTCCAAATCGCATTGCGCTTAAAATATTTATTTTTTTGCCAGTTTAGTACGGTGGCATGAAAACCGAGGTGAAAATCAATTTAAAAATGTTATTTTTTTGAATTTTTTTCTCGAAAAACATGCCAGGGTCGTACAAGAAAAAAGAGGGCCTCAGATGTCAACTGTGTTCAAATTGGACAAACCATATATGAAAATAAGGGTTTTTGGGCATTCCAGACGCAACCGTGAGATCGGTTTGTACCCAAAGTGCTCGAAAAAATAACTCCCCCAGATCCACTAAAATCTAAAGCAGAAAACCTCTTGAAAAAACATATCTGAAGAACAAGGCCAAATCTCTCATGAAGAGAACATGAGCATGAAGATCCGGAGATCTAATACCATATTGGAGTTGATGAAAACTATCAACCCTACAACTTCAAGGAATCACCTGCGTGCAAACACCTGTCACAGAAAGAGAGAAGTAAAAGCTTTGGAGGCCAGAAACAACTGATCTGTGAAAGAGGAAAATCCTCAATTGATTCAATAATAGAATACAAAATACAAGATGATTCAATCAGAATTGATTATTGAATACAAAGAGATCAAACCTTACAAAAGGTGATCAAAACCCTAAAAATGGAAACTCTAGGTTGCATGATAATAATTAATAATAAAATTAATTATTATATGCCTAAAGTTTAGCTTAAGTGAATTAGAGATAATAAGTGACTTTAATAACTAAATTAAAATGATTTAATTAATATGTGAATTAACTTATTACTCTAACATAATATACTATGATAATGGACACTAATGTATGTTTAAATAGCTACATTATTTTATTTGTTATATTATCCCCTCACTTTAGTGGGCTAGTGACACTAGTGATAAGCTATGCTAAAATACAGTGCAATGAAATACAAAGGGTAGAAATTAGAGAATGATACCCAAAATAATATTTTGGAGGACTTATAAATATTCTATGTAGAAGAATAATGCCCCTTGGCCAAGAAATTACAAAAAAATAATATTAGGTACCACCACAATCCAAATATCCAAGTCCAAAATTGATTAGATAGATAAACGTGAATGCATTTCTCCCTCATGGTTTTTCCTAACCAAGAGGAGGCAAAAATAGGAAGGTCGATTCATGTCTGTTAATGGGCCTAGATGGGTTAATCCATCCTATGCCAAGGAGTTTCAATCGAAGTGGAAGGAACCCGATGAAGGGTGGGTGAAAGTGAACTTTGATGGTACCTTTAAAGGGAATCTTGGTTCCTCGGGGGGAGGGTGTATATCTAAACACTAGAAGGGCCATGTTTTGGCTTGGTGTACACAAAAATTGGCTATCGGAACCAATAACACTATTGACCCCAAAGCAACACTATTAGGGACAATAATGGAAAAATGATTGGGTATTCCCCACATGCACTTGGAAGGCACCTCTCACATTATCATAGAAGAAATTTTTAAAGAAAAATCAAAAGATCATAATATTGACAAACTGATCAAGTTCATTTCAAATTTACTTGGAAGGTCCAAAAACTTCAAAATCTCCCACGTTAGGCAGGACAAAAACAAAGAGGTGGACACTCTTTCCAACGTGTCAACAACATCAATGGATGAGGTGGATTCAATTGTCTTCACTGACTAGAGGAATGGACATGATGGATTTATGACTTTGATGCATTCGAGTAGAGAGACTAGAAAGAGCATAAATGCCCCTGCATTTACTCAGGGTGATTGATGTTTGATACATGTAAGGTAGAAGGTTTTTGAGAAACATCTTTTATGCCTTCTTCTTAAAGCTATTGATGCTATCAGTGTGTTTGAGAGATGGTTTGGTAAGAATCAGTGTTGAAGATGTTGTCCAGATTTTCAATAAGAATGTCGAAGGCGGTAATCATATTTTGGAGTAAGGTCACACGGGATTAAATAACAAATATATTTGCATTCGACGGTGCTGAGTTCCTACTTAAAATTTCTATAGTTCTTAGAGATGAACAACTTGTTGTAGATGGAAGGTACATAAAAAATATAGAATTAAAACCCCATTCCTCAAGTGGTGCTTGGAAATGGGCACAATTTTAGATGCAAGGTGGTTAGTGATAGAATGTGTATGAGAGAAGCGTAGGGGGGGACTAGATAATATCTCACTCAAGGCTCAAACTGGTGTAGGATTAGTGTTGAGAACATAGGATTAGCTACAAATTGGGGATGTGGATGCACCCATCCACCCTTTTCTAATTTGGAATGCAATTGGTGATAGGGAGGTTTGGTGGGTGATCATGGGTATTGTTGGAATCATTTTTCATTGCACCAAAAGATCAAACTCTCAATGCCTGATACAAATGCCAGATATTATCCTGATCCACGGGAGACAGTTAAGCCATGTCACAAATCTCCAAGGAGGTGCTGACCACTAAGTCAACAATATCCCCCTCAACACTGACTGAGCCTTCAACACCCAATGAAGGGAGACTCAAACCCATGACCCAAGGCTCTGATACCAATTGTTGGAATCATTTACCGTGCACCAAAAGCTCAAACTCTCAATGCCCGATACAAATGCCAGATTTAACCCGATCCATGGGAGGTGATTAATCCATGTCACGAATCTCTAAGGAGGTGTTGACCACCAAGTCAATAGGTATAAGCTTGAGTGACATCAAAAGTTAACTGCAAATCAGAAAGATTAGAGCTTGTCGTGGGGAGATAAAACTAGGAAAGGAGAACCCAAAATGTCAAAAAACTGTTATATTATGGTGACTGATCACGAAAGTGATTTACCTTTCTGCATTTTTTGAGTCTTATTTTAGTCAATTTCTTGACTGACATGTTCTAACCCTAAAGTGGCATAAATTTTGTATAAATTGGCTTAGGGTTTCATTATTATGTTGTATGTTTTACGACGATATTGAGCTGTGAGGGATCTGTGCATTGCAATCTGATTGTAATCATTGGATAAGAATAATATTGGACTTTGTTTTTTGGTGGACGTAGCCCAAGGATTGGGTGAACCACGTTAAATCTTTGTGTCTTGTGTTCTCTTCTGGTTTGGTTTATTATTCTCTGTTATAGATTATATTTCTGTATGCAACTCTTATTTCTCCCTTGTTAATCCTAACAAGTGGTATCCGAGCTACGGTTGTTTTCAGTTATCCTCTACAGGAAGGTCTCACAGTTGAGTGGGAGTATCATGGTCAAGTGGGAGTTATGGCAGACGAGGGCAGGCTGAAGGTTGAAAATTTTAATGGGCAGAACTTTCAATTATGGAAAATGCAGATGGAGGACTATCTCTATCAGAAGGATTTATGGTGACCTTTGGAAGGAGTGTCCAAGAAAGATCCAGCTATGTCTCAGGAGGATTGGAACATTCTAGATAGAAAGGCACTAGACAACATTCGCTTATGCCTAGCTCAATCAATGTTGTTTAATATTACGAAATCAATGATAACTAAAGAGCTGATGGAATCCCTAACAAAGTTGTATGAAAAGCCTTCCGCTTTGAATAAGGTATTTCTTATGAAGCATTTATTTAATATGAAGATGGTAGAAGGTGGGTTAGTGGATGATCATTTAAATGAGTTTAATACAGTTACTAGTCAATTATCCTCTGTGAATATTAATTTTGATGAAGAAATTAGGGCTCTCTTGATTCTGTGTTCTTTGCCAGAAAGCTGGAATAGCTTGATAATG
>MU227061.1:43837-57784 GCA_018584345.1 Thuja plicata
TGAGTTATGGTGAATATCATGAGACTTGATATTCTTGGTCAGACCATATCTCTGATATCATATTGAGGTGATATCTAAAATTTTTGAGTTATGGTGAATATCATGAGACTTGATATTTTTGGTCAAATCATATCTCTTGATATCACAATGAGGTAATATTTTCTCTTAAATAAAATGGTTCTTTTGTAAATTACATTTTTGATGAATTTTATCTTCCCTAGCTAAGAGGGAGTGTTGATGATATGTAGCTTCAATCAGATAAAATCTATGAGATAGATTGATTAAATTAATGACATAATTATATTGTTAATGTTTGTATCTTTGATCATATAAATAAATATTATATAATGAGAATAAATTGAATATATATATATATATATATATACTCAAAAATTATAATCAAACTTTACTTCTCATAATATTATTAATAAATAACATTAAGATCGAGTGACACCAAACATATATGATGATCGAATATATAATCAATTATGAGAAATTGATAATGCTCATTGCAATACCGATTGGGATCGGAATAATATAAATGTCTTAGCATAAACTCCGATTGTTATCGGGTTGACAGATTAATATGGAATACCGATTAGAATCGGTTTATTAATAGATGATTGATACCGATTAATATCGGTCATAAAACAGCGCATATAATGGGGAGACATGTCGATAGAGAGACATGTCTCCACACGTGGAGACAGGTCTGTCTATCTACATGACTCCCCTCCTATATATAGAATAATATTTCAAGAGATAAGTATATACAGATTTTGAATTTGAATGCAAGTCTCAAACATACAGCATAAACAAATATTAATATATTTTTATATCTATTACTATTTCAATACTAATTAAATATATGTTATATATCTCTATATATATATTGAGATTATATATATACATTGAGTTCATATAAGAAAATTTGAAAGCCATATATTTTGATCTAAATTTAACAGTTTTTGATACGTAGCATTCATGGAGCCCCATTTCTAAACTTGAGATTATTGGCGGCAGATTAATTTCAATTTTGCCAGAAATTGTCTAAGTTTATTGAGCTAATACTTACTCCCCGAATAGAAGGCAATCGTTTTCCTTTTAATCTCAATTCTACAATTCAGCATCAGTTTTTTTATCTTTATTAAGAAGGTTTAACCATAATAAGCCTTCCAACTTGCCTAATTCATTTTTACAATTGTTAGGCTTTTGTTCAATGTATAATTAATATCAACAACATGCTATTTGTAATTTACAGCAACCAGTATTGGACGTTTTTTTATAGAAATTGCAAGCTATGGTGTTTTATAAACACTCAAAATTACGTTTTTATTTCCAGGCCATACCTCTTACAAAAAGTTGGTCTCTTGTTTTTTTTCTCTTGTTATTGACTTGAAGTTAGCTCATGTCGCTTCCAAGCCACTATTAGAAAAAGTTCGTCTATTTTTTTCTCTTTTTATTGACTAGAAGTTAGCTCATGTCGTTTCCAATTTGCTCATCCTTGGCTACTTGTCTGGCTAATATCTCCCCACTACCTCTGTCTAAACATGTGAATTACTACTTTTAATTCGGTTGCCCTACTACCTCTGATGAAACATGTGAACACACTGAATACCCTCCTAAGAACATACAGCCAAAAGAAATCCTTAGAGTTTTGAAATTAAATTCTGCTACTAAATTTACAAAGTACTAAAATAATTCAATTCTTTGCTTTGTGGATAGCTCTAATTATCTCAATAAAAAAATGATCCATCTTTTAATCAAGTCTTTTGTGTTGCATTGCAGACTCTACCTCATTGGTTGCCTTTCGTTTCTACCTAAAGAAAAATGGTTGTTTTAGCTTTTACTATATTTTCATAGCATTTGCCTAGACAAGTCAGTAGTCTGATAGATGTATGTGCACCTCTATTATGAGATTCATCTTGTTTCCTTGTTTTTTCCCAAGTTTAGAAGTTTTATTCCCAGGAGTCCAAATCCTTTCATATCATACTGGTGAAATTTTATTGACAAAACCTTTTCATTAACAAATGCACCCAGGTAATAAGATATCAGCAAAATAAGAATCTACAAAATACAGAAACAGCAGAAATACGTACATCACACAATTTCCGTATGCAATATATTTATTTTAAAGGAAAAGAACTCTCATTTTACAAGATATTATGTTCCATACAAATTCTTGCGAAAATAATAAAAATAAATTCAGAAATGAAAATTTATCTTTGTTTGTACACCAATTTCCAAGGCTAATAGAAACTAAGGTAATCTGCTATAGCTTCAATTCTACAGCTATTGGACACAATGTAACTCAATAGTACTCTCATCAGTAAAAATGCACAAATTGGACTGTCCTTTCATATGTCACAATATTGACCAACTAGACTTTACAAGAAGAATTGCATTGGTGCATTTTTCAAAGATGAACTGCACTTAGACTTGAGAATTATCTTAACTGCAATCACTTACATAAAATCAAAGCCTACTTTAAAGTAGGAAAGAATTAACGAAGAATAAATAAATTGAAACTTGTAATATACAGATAATTATATTGTGTTAAATAGGTCTTTCATCTCTGCAAATGATGGACTCAATGTTTCGTTTGGATAACACTTTGCAATCATCCCTTCAAAACTTTCATACTTGTCAAGAAAATCTGCCTGTGATAATAAACCAAACAGTAACATGAGGAACAGAGAATTTCTGGCAGGCTATATACACTGAAGGACTACTAAGTATGACATTACTCAGAAATTTGAACATTAATATTTGTTCAACTTGAGATATTTGATAGACAAATACCAACTCATCATTTAACCAGGATGCAAATTGTTAGTAAGCGGTGGACTATTTGATAAAAACATGAAATATACTAATAACTAAAGTTATAAAGGATTGGAATTTACATATCAGCATACTTTGATTAATACAGTTCTTGAAAACACAAACACCAAGATTTTGTATGAGCGAGCTTCCATTGTGTACCTTGCATTTGTCCCACAATGAAGGAAGCAGCTCCTCTGAGGTCAAATTCTTTTGCATCCTTTTGTACATTGCTTGAAGAGACTTTTCCACCTTAAATAGCACCCAAATCAAATAGTTCAACAAATAGCAAATGGGAAAATTAAGAACTGGTTGAAACATCTTGAAAGCCAGAGGGTTGGAAACATTAACCAAAATCTGAAGAACAATTATCCACTAAATGCAATGTTTATGGTTTAACTTTATAGTATATACCACTCCAATACATCCAACATGTGGAAAAAAAGGACTTACCCCAGAAAGGCTAGATTTTAAAGTTTTTCGGAGATCCATTTTGGACAATCCAAGTTGAAATGGTACCTGGAAAACATGATAGATTACACCCCATATATTAATTTTTTCCTTAGAAGTCTAGCAGAGAAGGGAGACATCTTTACACTTTGCTTGATCACAAAGCATTGTTACCCAAACAATATAATTATAGTACAATTAAAAAAAACAATGCCAAAACAGTGCAAAAAATTCAAAAATCAAAACCAAATTTTAAAAATGAACTTTTAACAAGAAAAGGTACAATTTTGCTTGCATATATTGTCCTCGAGTACAAACATGTGTGATGTTCTTGAATACGATGTTATGTAGAGAAAATTTCGTCTGTATCTACATCATATGATCCAGACAACTCAAAATGCAAGGATGAAATATTCACATTATTTATAATTAGCTAATAATAATCAAATACTTATACATGCTTAGATATAAATAAATAAGTAATTTGGTATTGGCATGTTTTGATGGTTATTGTTGTGGTGTTTTTGTTCTTGCCATCACGGTTCAAACCCTGTTAGGGTGCTATTAATGAAGTTTAAATGGTGACGAGGTCCCCAATTTGTGACCTCACTGGTTCAGAGCTCTGGGTCAAAAGCATTAACCCCTTCAAAAAAGAGATACAAATAAATTATAATAGTTAATTAGGCAATCTATCCAATGCATAATATCACTATCAGATTTCATAGAAACTTCTACCATTCATCTGGCATCATTGTCATTCAAGAATGATTATGATACTTCCCAATATAAGCTGTTGAAGATGGGTGTCAAATGATTATGGTGCAATACATTTTATAAAAGATGTTATGCCCTGATTCTCAAGCTAAAATGTTTCTCATAAAAAAATGAATGATACTAAAGACACAAACATCAAGAAAAACAAGTGTGACCCATGCTGATTTGATCATGAAATTCAAGAAGCATTTTTTGTTAGCTAGATTTTGTGTATTTGTGGAACAAGACAAGGTGCTTCCTCTGTGCATTAGCTTATTGTCCAAATATGGTGGTTTGGGGGGAGAAAATTGAATTCAAAAACTCTTCAGTTATTTTTCAATGCTGCTATAAAGTGGTCCATGCTAATACCATTTCGTTTGGAGGAAAAAGAAACAAATGCCTACTACTGTTGAGGCGCAAAAGGAAGAAAATCACCTGAAGACTAAATGATTATGGAGAGATATTTAAAGGCTTTGGGTTTGGATGAGGGATCTGTCTGCGGTCTTATGAATTTTCCTTGTTCCAAAAAGAAAGAGTTTGGGGCAAAATAATCTTGCATTGTGGTTAAGCAAAAAGTGTCGGAACAATTTTTCAAGCCACCCTGATTTTGGGTTGGTAGTTTGTAAGGTTTTGTAAAGTCCAGTCTTTTGTAGTGTCGTCGTTGTTCCTCTTGGTTGTCCTTTTTTGTCTTTCTATGCTTAATGCTTAATCTTTCTTTTTGTATAAGGGTCTGGGCCCTTTCAAAATCCCTGCTTAGCTTAATAAAAAACAATGCCACCCACATTGTGTGGAATTCTCGTCTTTTGCCAAGGAAACCTAACGAGACACCTTAGCACCTTACTCCAAATTAAACATTTCCAAGAAAGCTTTACATCAAAATTTTCTTGAAACCAGTATATACCAAAACTATGATTGACTATAAAAGTGATAACTAAATGGATACCAAAACTATAATTGACTGTAAAAATGATAACTAAATGGATATTTTAGTTCAACAGTTGTTTAGACATCTGTCATATGAGGATGATTATTGCTTTCGAAATCAACATAGAGGTGCCCAGATGCAGGGGTACAAAGGTAAAGGAATAAACTCACAAAACGTGGACATTTGATATGGAAGTCCAACTATGTAAAATTATAATCAATTAAATATGCATTAAAACTAGAAACTTGGCAATAATAATTAACATTTAGATCCAATCATTGCATAGTCAGTCTGTCCATCAATAATTAAATCAAACCCAAAAATTGTCCCTTCAAATTAGAGGTAGAGCTTATGTGCATAAACAAGGAATACTTGAGAGACAAAATCATTGAATGGTGGAACACAAGGATCAATAGTTCTAATATGCTTACCATCGCCAAAAATTGAAGTTCACCAAAAATAAGTTTGGGAACCTTAGAAATGGAATAAAAAATATTCTAGAGGAACTAGAATTTGTTGTGAAGGAGATCAAAAGTAGGGATCAAACCAGATTTGAAGGGCAAAGAAAATAGGCTCACTGAAAACATTAATATAGACAGTTGGAAGAGGAGATTGATTGACCTGCAAAAGGAGATCCACTGGAAGAAAAACTCATAATTAAAATGCTTAAACGAAGGTGATAGAGACATTACCTTCTTCCACAAATCAGCCATTGGTAAAAGAAAGTTCAACAAAATCACAGTGTGGTAACTGTAGATGGTGATGAAATCATAGACCTGGCAGAAATAAGAGAAGCAACATTTTATACCGCTATGAAACTTTCAAAGACAAGCCCTTTTGTGCATACATTGCCATGTTCATTCATCAAATTGTTGCAAACTAAAGACGACTCGTGATTGTGCCCTTATGGTTTGTCATGACTCACATATCAAGCAAGGTTTGTTGTTTCATTAGGGTCGAACATGTGGTGTGGTTGTGGCTTGTATGAAGAAGAAGATTGGGAGTCATACTCAGGTCTTGATGCTTGTCTAACTGTAGGTCAGTTGACAGGAAGTTGTGATATGAAATGTTGTTTTGTTTAAGTCAGAAATCCTCGGACAAATCTCAAGAGGCAAAGACATGTCGTAGCATATTGGAGGGACTGGATGACATAATGGTGCATCTAGAAAACAAAAGGCATGTTGTAAGTGACAAACATGCACAAAAAGGGTGTTTGGATTGAGTTAGTGCCATGATCCTTCCATGGGCACCCTGATGTGGATTTGGTCAATTTGAGCAACAAGAGTTAACATGACGTGTACCTAACTGTTGTGAGCTTTTCACACATCACCCCATTGCAAATGGGGACACCCTCTTTTTGTTTGGGTTGGCAGTTGTGGTCACAATTTTGAGTTTCAGGTCTTGTGTAGGAATCCTTTTTTGAAGTTTGTAGTTCGTCACTAAGGTTTGATTTGATCAAGTTTTTCATCAGGTTTGGAAAGTTGAGTTTGAATAATTTGTCAAAGACTCAAAACCATGTTGGTTGTTAAGTTAAAGAATTTCCTTGTCAAGGTTGTTTTTCATCCATTGAAGGATAATTGAAACCAAGAGTTGAATGATGAAAGTTGTTTCAAGGTGTGAAAAGTGAAGAGCGGAATTTCATGGTCAATCACAAAATTCCACCCTTTGTAAAATCTTCGTGGTTGTTGTCAATTTCCCACTCTTGAGGAAAATTTATAAGTAAAAATGATGGAGAAAAGTGGAATTTCATGGTCAACCATGAATTTCCACCCTTTGACAAGTTGGAAATCAAAAATTTCCATGTACTCTTCAAATTTCCACTCCCGGAGGTTAAATGTTTATGAAAGATGAAAGAAAAGTGGATTGGAATTTCATGAAACACCACAAATTTCCACCCTTCATCAGAACCTCATGGTCATGGTCGATTTTCCACTCTTGAGAAAAATTTACAAAGCAAAATAAAAGAGAAGAGTTGAAATTCATGGTCCACCACGAATTTCCACCCTTTGAAAAATTTCATGGTATGGTTCCATTTTCCACCCTCCAAGCAAGATGATGAACAATGCAAGTAAATCAGAATGTAAAAGGAAGAAAACAAGAAAAATGACAAAACTAAAATCTTCCTTCTAAGTATTGCAAACCCTCATGGTGTGGTGCGAATTTACACTCCATTTAGGATGAATTTTCAAGGACAAAAGTGGAGTGGAATTTCATGGTCAACCATGAAATTCCACCCTTTGTCAAAATTTCATGGTAGGCTGCTAATTTCCACTCTTTTTTGGGAGATATAAATATTAAGAAAATCAAGTGTTTGAAATACATACGAACTCAGCCATGTCTAATTCATAAGCTGGGCACTCATGGAAGAAAGATTTTTAAGGCAAACTTATAAATTTAAATGAATTGCTAATAGGGTCGGCCCTCCTTGAATTAAACGGAATCGCAACCCTTCATGGAAACCCCGTATTTAAGAGGGGAAAAACATTGTTTTACAATCACTCAAACACAAATCAGTAGCAACTTCCCAGCAGATGTGAACTAAATCAGAATTGAGAGCCGATATATAAGGTGTGAATTCCAGATTTCAAGAAGTAGAATCAGATCCAAAGAATTCTAATCAACATAAGCATAATCCTGGGTGAAAATCAGAATATGTGGATTCTCATCAGATTGAAGGTGAATGGAATCCAAATAAATATTCATCAAACCCTAGCAGTGAACCCTGATTTACAGAAGAGATGTGATCTTAAGGAGGAAATCAGAATTTTGAAAGAACATAAAATCAGAACCCGAAAAAGTGAAAAAATCGGAGATAAGGTTTGAAAATTTACCTCAGAGAGTGTGAAATTAAACATCTCAAGGCAGAAGTCAGGAGTGGAAAATCAGAAAATCAGTGCAGACTTAGAAGAGCGAATTAGGAGCAGAGCAGATTAATTCAAGGCAGAGTTTTTTTGGATGCAAGTGTGAGATCCTTGGAGTTTGAATGCCCTTAACCTTATATTTCTAGCTAAAATCCATGATTAAAGAGAGCTGACTCAGAAAGAAAACTCAAAATTTCCCTGCAGAAAATTTGTTTTTAATTCAAGGAGAAAGGGAGCCGACTTGGATAAGTATGTGATGCAATTGAAAGGGAATGCAACCTTGGCCGACCCCCTCCCTTGTCAAGTATATAGGCGTTTCATGAAGGCTTATAAAGGAAGGATCGCAAGAAACATTTTACAGTACAACCCAATATCATATCAAAGCAGAATCAGACCTGAACAAGCAATTTCCTAAAACAGGGTCTGAGTTCAAATCAGATTGGATGTGAATCTAAGTCTGGCCCAAGCAGGTCAAAAGGCTATACTTCCAGATGGAAAGTGAAAGAAAAACAAATCAGAACGGGAAGCGAACTCAGATCAGGGCAGTTAAGATCAGAAATATGAGATTTAGATCAGAATTTAGAGCACATTAACAGATTTGTATTTCCAAGTGCAGAATTCAACTTAAAGTTAAAATTATGTTCTCTGCAAAGGATGTTTTATTATGAAAATGTTTCAAGTCTTCACAATTTTACTTCTTAAACTTAACACAAGTACTTTCTCTTGTTTTGCAAGGATCAATACATGATAATGATCCGGGAGTTCAACATGATGACAAGAGGAAAGATTAAAGAAGGGGAGTTGGAGGATCAAGCTTGAAGGAAGAACCATTTCAAGATTAAGCCGCCATGGAGAGACACAAGGACAATTTGGAGTTCAAGGACAAGAGGAATCCAAAGAACAAGGAGAACGAACAAGTTTTACAAAAAGAGAAGATAATCATAATCTTGAATTTCCTTCGGAAATCCAAAGGTCAACATGGACTCAACAACGTGAAGCTCTACAAGTCCGAGATCAACATGAAGGAACCAATCACTTAAAGAAAGACAAGATATCAAGACAATAGCGATTTCAAGACCAATTCAAGGAAAAGATCTCCAAAACGATGAAGGATGAAGTGATGAAGAAAATTCATGAAGATGAAGCAATTTGAGAATATGTAGCATCACAAATTAATCGAAGGCTTAAAACGTTGAGTATCAAGAGATATATCTTCATTGTGATGAAATAATGAAGTTTACAAGATAAGAATGTTGAGGCGGTGCCCAATCATCTTCAACCAATCAAGTTATTCCAAGTTGACATGTCCAAAGTTTATCCAATCAAATTCATTCACAAGTGGACATGTGGAGAGTTAAATGTATTACCACAATGAATTTTTTCATTGGTTCATCCTTAAAGGATATGTATTTCAAGGCAATGCAATTTCCTATTAACTAGCATTTAATATTTGTAGGTGGTAGTTATAGCAAAGCCTAATTACGGTTGCTTTGAATTATCTTGGTCGTTGATCTTGAATCATTCTAGGTCGTTGGTTGTACTTGACGCCTCTATATAAGGCTTGCTCATTTCATTTGTAAAGTGAGACTTTAGTAAAATTGTTGCCAAAGTAATTGCAAATCCATTGAAGCTTGGTGAAGACATGTTATTTTGGGTGTTAGCATGGTTTCCTATTTCTCACTTAGTTAGAATTTGTTTATGTTGAGTAGTTGAATGAAAGAAATTGTCGTTGATCAATGGTGAAACCTCTTATGTTCATACCTTTTGTTACTTGTTGATTGTAAGTCACAGTGTAAGGTTAGGCTAAACTTATTGCAAGGAATAACTTCAATTACTTTATGCTCATTGATTTGCATGTCTTGTGGTGTTGATGCATATAAGTGATTTGAAAATCATTCACGCATCCTTAGAAGATTTCCATCCTTGGATAAGTATTGAATAAGTCAAGGTGGTTAAGGGTTTGCCCTTTCCTCTCCACCTTTCGCTCCTCTTTTTCTTATATAAAGGAGTGAGACTTGTAATTTTCTATCTTTTGCTGTGTGCAAGAAAGCTATATTGAGCTCCCTTGTGCAACCTCAGCCATGAATAACTTGAATTGCACAGATGTTACATTGGTCTCTGTCATGAGTGCATCTGACTTGGGTGGATTTATAGGATATGCATCAAAGACATGCTCTAAATCATCCTTCATATTAAGTGTTGGGCCAGCAGAAGAAATAGGCATGGCGGGTATTATTGTAGAAAAATTTGTTGGCGGAACATGCATAGTAAAAGAATCAACATTCGTGTCAAGTGGTGGACATAGGAGCTTCTTCTGACTCAGGTGTCGATTCATGTGTTGCCTATATTTCTTCTGCTTTCTGAGATTGAGATATCTCAAAGGTAATTGGATCTTGCAATTCATCTTTGCTATCAAAAAGTCTAATCATCTTCAGTTCTTTTGCTTTGGATATTGTTGCAATTGGTGTAGAAGCTTTAATCATAAGCTTTCCCCCTTTGATGGCTAACTTTCCGATGCTTTTGATCTCGGATGCATTAGAATCACCCTTCCCTTTTCCTCTGATTTCAAATTTTAATCTGATTGGACCAGCAAGATCAAAATCTTTAACTGGTTTAATCCTAATGCTTTCGAGACCTCTACTTTTTAACCAACTATTGGTATTCGCCAAGATACTCTGGAATCTACCCCAGATAGATAAACTTTCTTTTGTTGACCAGCAAGGAGGTAAAATGGGCAAGCTCTCAATATGATTTTTCTGATAATCTGGATCTGCAATATCATTATGATCCTCTACACCATCAAGAATCTGAGCAAGATTGAAATCCATTATCTGCTTAACCGTAAGCCGACAATAATCCATCCTTATAATATCTTCCTCGGTGCAGAGATCAATCCAAATATCTTCGAGACGATGAACATGCACAAAATGTCTCCTTATTTTATCATTCATACCCCTCCAATCAAAACAGCTCCTAGCCATGAACTTCTTCAGATTAATCTCCTGGAGCTCATACTCCTTGCATTTGGCTTTAGGTACAGTATCCAGTGAATAGCCCCCAATCCTTAACGGATTGTGTGAAGAAATACCAACTCCAGGCTTGTGTAGTGTAGATTGATAGGCTTGGACAGCCATGAGTTGCCGTGCTAACTCCATCAAGATAATCTTATCCGTAGCATATCGTGGCAAAGTATATGGCTCTTCTCTGAAGTATCCAACTCTTAGGTAAGTGAAGTTAGAAAATTGCAAGAAAAAGCAACCATACTCATTTACTTTACTCCAAGCTTCATCTGAAACTCTTTTCTTTGGGAGCTCTCTATCAAACAGGCACATGTAATATCCGAAGAAGGCATCTTGAACCCTCCAATAATGAATCTGGCTTGGTCTAAAAGGTAGCTGATCAAAATACTCCCATACAGGCACCAGTGACCGATCTCCTTTAGTGGAAAGTCCTGAAAAAGATCCTAAGGCAGCAGCAATGTGTACCAAATAGGAATTCATGTAGAAAGTACAAGTGCTTACGACTTGTGCTAACTGCTAACAAAGCATATCACTTATGAGTTCTCCCCAAAAGATCCTTTGTCTTGACTTGATTATGAGAGGGAAGTATCTGTACATCCAGGGCTCAAAAAGTTTAGATTCCTTGAGACCCCTGATTCTGCTTAACAAGGTAATGAGGTCATGAATCTCCTCCTTGAACTCGGAACGATGCATGCCTTTTGGCCATCTCACCAAATTGGGTCTCTTAGTAATCAACCAATTGTCATTGATGTACTTTATACATGCTGATTTTCCATTCTCCCAACTCTTAAGTGCTTTTTCTATTGACAAGTTCATTACAACAAGAGTTGGAGGAACTTTGAAAACCCGATCAATAGTATCCGGATCCAAACTGATTATTACCTTGTCATCTTGATCTTTGATGGTTCTAGATGCATGAACAAAATTCCTAGCACAAGCCATCACAAATTCAGGTTCCAAGGCTCCTATAGAAAAAGTGGAAACATAGTGAATGTAACTTTCCCTTATGTTGATCATGTCTTCCTTTGCTGATGTATCAACTCTCCTTAGGAACTCGTCCATGTTTATGTAATGTCCCCATTTTTAGGCACATGGGATTAGCTTATTTCGGTGACCCTCCTAGGCTAATCGACATGTTGGAGGGGGTCGTGTGGCAGAGCCAGTGGTCAGTTTCCAGTCTGGAGGTCTATGATGCTAGGATTGCTCTTCGTTTGGGTCAGATTGACAGACTTACTATTTATAGTAAGTGTTTATTTTGGGTGTTCGTCACAATTGCTATATTTACCAGGGCGCCTGTATCAGTGGAGTTGTGGAGTCAGTTGCAGAGTTTCATGTTTGAGGGACTTACTATTTTTAGTAAGTCTATTTTTGGCAGTGTCTATTTGGGACAGGGTGTCCTGATGATGGACTTGGCATACAATTGTATTGACTTGAGGAGTTTTATCGTTGAGTTCGTAATTAATTAAGTTCACTTAATTAATTATATTATGAGCTTATTTTATAAAGTCAAGTCTTTAATTAATTATAATGACTCTATAATTAAATGCTATGTCATTTAATAAAGGGAAATATAATGGAGTATTATATTTCAATGAAGATTATGCAAGTATAATGTTTTATTGGCATAATCATTTAAGTTATGCAAAGTGTATTAATGAAGCTTAGGGTTCGATTTGATTTGAAGACATTATAAAGGCTTCTTGGAGAAAATCGAATTCATTCTTTATGCTATTCATCTCTTTGGAATTGGTGGAAGTCTTGTTTGAGGGTTTGGAAGAAAATCGAATTGCAGAGAATGTGAATTCTTGCAAGTTTATGGCACTTTGAATCAGCGGAATTATGCTGGTGAATTGTGTGTAATTACAGCCAGCGTTGTTCAATTTGGACCGATTTATCAAATACCATTGCCTTAGATCAAAGGTTGAGTGTTGTACGTCTATGTATGCATTTGCCTCACGTTATTTTGTTTGGTGTGATCTTTGCATCAATTACATTTATTCTACTTCAGCCGCCTTTCAATATATACAAGTTACAGCCAGAATTGGAGAAGATAAGGAGGTTATCTTAGGTTCAAACATTAATGATTTCCTCCCTTGATTGTGACATTTCATATGGTATTAGAAAATTTTGAATTTGAATGTTGCAAGTGAATTTAGTATTTCACATGGTTTATGTATTTCAATAGATATTCAGAATTGAATTGCATTTGGTGTTTCAATTTAATTTATTTGGAAAATACACAAACTATATATGTATTTCTAGAAAAATTAAAAGATATCAAATTCCATAATTTTAGAATTTCTTGCAGGCTCTTTACAGTTTAGATGCCCAATCTCAGTATCTTGGATCTCATCCACATATGAAGTGACCTGAGATGGGGAGATAGAGTTTTGGTATCTATCATATTATTATTTCATTTTCTTTTTGCTCTTCCCTTTTGGAGATATGGGTCCTTCTGACATGACAAGATTGTATGCAACTGCAACTGTTACATACAAATCCCAAAGTGTGAATACATCATCATAAGAAATGGTGGAATCCATCAGGGACTACTTCATTCAACCTGTTGGCTAAATATTTTGCAAGTCACTAAGACTAAAACTTGCAAAATGTGTGTTTTAGGCAGCAGTATGTGAGATTGCTCTCTCCTCTCAGCAATAGGGGAGGCTCCCTTCTTACCGCAGGTGGCTTCAAGTAGAACTGAACTGTAACACATACAGTTCACCTTACAACGGTTATACCGGTGACTCGATGATTGATTTAAGAACAATCAAACGAGGCAGCAGTTGATTTATCTAAAGATGAAGTGATACAATGAGCTCAAAGTCTCTTGTCCTCACCTCAAATAAGTATTCTATTAATCTATTGTCCAATACTGAAGCCGAGAGGCTTCAATCCTTGGAGTGTATCAGCCACTACTCTCTATAGTAACCCCGATCTCCTGAAGCACAAAGTCTTCAGAAAACTTGGATTAAAGATGCTCTGATAATATAAACAAAGAAACTATTCAATTTGAACAAGGATCAACAAATGCAACATAAGAATACATTCATTGATTTTCAAGACAACAACACAAAGTCTGTCAATCTCTATTCCTTTATTCAAATGCTTCACT
>MU227061.1:66989-98578 GCA_018584345.1 Thuja plicata
ATTTTAATGATTTGATATGCGGATGTGATTTAGAATCTCGCTATCATTAAAATTTCTAAGCAAAACTTTGCAGAATGACGCAAAATTTTAGAATAGAGTTCAAAATCTATTTCTCATACAAAATAAGATTTCACTTTGTGCACCTAACAAGAAAAAGACCATTTCTTTACTGACCTTGGAAGGACATGAGAACTGCCTAAAGACCAACTGGAGCAGAACGGTGACAACTAAACCGGAAACAAAAACAAAGCAAAACAAAAGAGAGACAAAAAGACTGGATGCTTTGTAAGAAGTAAAACGGAACAGGACCAAGGGATAACTGATCCCGTCAAATATAACTTCTTACAAAACATCGACACTCTTAGAGAAAAACTCCTAGCAATCATTGAGAAATGCGTAGGGTTGCCCCAATTTTGGGGAACGCAAAATTGAGGACAACACAACCTACGCACATTGATTAGGAAATGTGAACCACAAAGTTTGGGAAGAGTCAAGCCTCTGTGTAAAAGAAAAACACAAGAGGTGGGTTTTTTGGTCCATATTGCACATAGCATACATCAAGCTTGGAGCTTGGTAAAATGAAAACATGAAGGCATATTTGTATGAGCAAATGTTTAGTATGCAAGGTGGGACTTTTTGGATGTACTCGCATCTCATAAAAAGTCATAAAAAAAACATGAGGGTGGGTTTTTTTTATCTGTTTTGCATATGGGGAAAGATTTAGCATTTTTGGAAAATTTTACCATTGAGAATGGGGTTTGTAATCCCGACTGCATATGCAAGATAAATGACATCTTTGCATATGCAACTAAGAGAAATGTGAGAGGAAGAAGATAGAAATAAAAACTAAAAAAGATCCATGCAAATCTAAAAGAGAAATGAAGGAATTCACATATACAAGAAAAACAATAAGATAATGCAAGAACTTCTTACCTTCCTTCGAGAAATGCAAAGAATGATAAGTTTTCCAATTTTGAAGCAATTCTGAAATCAATCCAAGGATTTTTGTATTTAGAAATAATCTCAAGTTTAGAAGATATATAGCCATAGAGTTTCATGAATCCTTCTTGCTAAATCTTCAACTTCATGAGTCAAGATGATGTTCTTGACAAATGGGCAAAATAGAGAACAAAAATGCATTAAAATAGCAACCGAATTGAAAAATTCAAACCTGTGGATGTTGGAGGATTTGCAAATGTGTAAATACAATTTTCTGAGTGCCAAACACAAGCTGAAAGTGATGTTGGATGCTATGGATGGGCTTCTAGAGGAAAAACGCAGCTCTCTATGAAGTCAAACTTGCTGTTGATGGTGTTTTTCGTACTTTAGATGCCCTACACGGGCTTTCTACTCCAAATCGCAGCTAGTTACAGCTTCATAACATGTTTAAAAGACATGTAATTTCATTCAAAATCGCTGCCTATATGCTGGGAAAAGAAACGCAACTTTTATAGGCTCACAACATGTTTCGAATGACATGTAATCCATACAAAAATCGCCACCAATCTTTTAATGAAAACCGCAGCTCTTAATGAAGAAACACGGGTTTCTTGGGAGCACTCACATATAATTTCGTAACACGACATATGCAAATATGTTTAAAAACGACACCCTTAAGTGCTGACAGGTTTCTAGAGGAACAAACGCATATGTATTGCATTTAAATATATGCAAACAGACCAAAAAACGACGCCCTCAATCAGTCATAATGGGTTTTTAAGAAGAGAATTGCATATTATAACATATATGCAATAGTTACCAAAATCGCCACCATCTAATTATAAAGGGTTTTTAAGAAGGGAAAATATATGCTTTTCCTCATAAATTCGCCACGTATGCATTTGGTTTGGATTTTGCCACTTTGGGGTTTTTAGAAGACAAAAACATGTTTTTAAATAACATGTAATCCTTTTTAAAAAAACACATCATTAATAACAATGGAGTCTTTTTTATTAAAGTTATGCATATCCAACAATATCCATATGCAATTGTCTTTAAAAAGCCCACTCCTATGCTCCAGGCTTAAATTGCTTTGATAGTAGACTTTTAAACATGATTTGCATTGAGATTATATGCAATACCAAACAAAAATCCCACTAAATTGCTCATTTTATATATAACCTTATAATTTTAACAATAATATGCAGTACTTAAAAAGTACACCACTACATATTTAAACCATTAAAACTATAAATAAAACTTCTCAGAACGATGTGAAATTTTAAAGTGGGATTTAAAATCCACTTTACATATAAATGATATCTTTACTTCGTGCAATTAGCAATAAAAATCCCACTTTTAAGGGATTTCAACCAAGACGTGCAATCAGGCAGAAAACCCCACCTGCAGTACACTTAAAACCTTAATAACCTGAGCTAGAAAACTCCAATTGACGCCTAAGATAGCTCAAAATGAGTGGAATTTCAAGGGCTATAAACCTAAGACAAAAACAAGATTAAAAACTAAATGCAAAACTAGAAAAAACGAAGAAAAGACTTGAAGATTACAAAAGTTAAGTGTTTGTCAGCAAAGATGAAGAACTCATTTCCAACAAACAGTAAGGTTATAAGCTTGACCAGAATCTTCAGAGAACAATGCTCCTAAGATGGAAAGTCCAAGTCATATCAAGGGATGATTGATAGCCTCAGACAAACATCATTAAAACCTTAGAGGGAACACCTACCAATGCATAAGAAAATTGCGTAGGGTTGTCCAATTTTGTAAATGCAAAATTGAGGACAACATACCCACAAGTACCCACAGAAGTACCAGTACTGGGTGCATACCCGAACCCGGTTCGAGCCCTGTTGGTACGAACCTGGTAACTGAGTTCCAAATGCTCTATCCTTTGATTTTCCTCCTAGGAGTGTGTCAGGACGTAGGTTTTGGCTACAAAAACTTTCCCTCCAGCCTAGGCACCCAAACTTAGAAATGAAACATCACATGAAATGCCACAAATGAAGATATATCAAGAGACAAGTGTTGCCTCTTTCATAACACCCACGTTGAGAAGCCTAGAAATCATTTTTTTGTCCTCCTCACTTGTCTTCTACCATCCCATTCTAGGCATCCACATATCAGAAAATCAATTAAATATACATATGCATAAGTCACCTTTTTGCTCCAAACACTTTCCCTCCAACCTATGCACCCAAACTTGGAAATGAAACATCATATGAAATGCCATAACCAAAGGAATATCAAGTGACAATTGTTGCCTCTTTCTAAACACCCACTTGGAGAAAACTAATATTCATTTTTTTGTCCTCTTCACTTGTCTTCTACCATCCCATCCTTGGCATTCACATATTAGAAAAAATCAATTATGTATGTGCCCAATTCACCTTTACCACTACTAGTGGAACCCTTCATCTCTTATTAATGCATTACAAACAATGGTGACAATAAAACATTACAATTTTCTTCCAATACACCTGGAGTGCCTAGGGATTCTTTCCAAGGATGTTGGAACCATACAATATAACATAGGGTTTACAAGGTAGATGGAACCTTAATCCTAACATATATCATTGGTTTTGAGAAACTTGAACAGCAATGGTTTCACGACTAATTGCTTATATTTGGATAGGGAAAGTCAACAAGATGCTGCAACCATGCTCTTGGTTGATGTTTACGTTTGTCTCCCTCTTTGTTGACAACATCATCAAATTTTGAGTTAGGGTTTCTCATAGGACTTTCTGACTTCTTCGAGTATGTTTGGCAAGGTTTGGTATTAGGGTATTGCTAATGCAAATGATCATGTGTAGCTATCTAGACGTTTAGCCTATTGAATGTGGATTTGCGGTGAAAACCCTAGAGCCTCTCTAATGTTTCAAAGAAATAGTTTCAATCCATCTAAAAAAGAGGATGTGACAAAAGTGAGATAGGGGTTTAGTCAAATCTGCATTCAAGGGCTTCAACCTCAGTTTTCAATTTTGTCAAAATTCTAATCAACAATTATATATTTGTTTGCCTATTCTCATCACTCTTTCTCTTCATATCAATCTTAAACTACACCCACTTTCTTTCTACAACCATCAACTACACCCCTTCTACAAACCTTTTGTACCCTTTCCCTCTTCACAACGCTCTTTTACACTTTCTCGGCACTCATCCCCACTTTCCCTACAATTGCCTCTTTCTATTCCCCATCCATACACTCACCCTAGATTTTTCAACACTAAAATTTCCCAACACCTATCCCAATCATATTTTCACCTCTCCATGCCCTCATTTTCCTCTCGCTTATACACTTGGCTTTATTTATCTCATACCCTAGCTTCTCCCATTTTGCTTGCCTCAATTCCTTGATTCCCAATTGCATCTTCAACTTATCTCTACCTATTCCCTTGCCTTGATCATATTATACAGGTTTTAGATTCAGATTATCCCCTCCTATTGGTCATATCTTGGCTAACCTTTCCCACTGTCTAGCCTTCTCTTGTTTCCTTGGCACTATTGATTTAGAAACTCTTATGTCCTTTCATGACACACTATTAATATCTTACCTAGTGCTACTCCTTTCTCTCTTCCCCATGCTATTATTTGCACTTCTCCCCCCAATTCCTGCTTACTCTCTCACTTCAAGATTTACCAAAATGTTTTGTTTGAAAATGAAGATTTTTCCTCCGCCCACTTTCACTTATCCCTCTAGTTCTATCTAGAGTTCCCAAACTCACCTAACTCGGCGAGTCACGAGCCAGGTGACCCTGGGTGAGTCCCAGGGGCCCAAACTCAAACTCGGACGAGTCCAGGCCATGAACTTACATGAACTCGCGAGTCGGCGAGTTCATGGGTGACCTGGCAAGTCTTGATGACAGGACTCGGCCGGCCTTGCCAATTAAAAAGAGAAAAAAAGAAATATAAAAGCTTAAAGTTTTAAGTTAATTTCTTGTGTTATTTGTTCATTGCAACCCTAAAATGCACTTCATTTCATTGTATTTGTAATTTCCCCTTTTTGAGATGACATGGTTTGTGGTTTGGTTTAGCCTATCATTAGCCCTCGTAGGCTAAGATTGATGGTTAGAGGGTCCCAGTTGGCAGAATAGGAGGCTCTTTCCCTTCCGGAGGTCAGAAGTGATCAAGATTGCTCTTCATTTGGTTTAGTTTGGTACACTTACTATTTATAGTAAGTCATTTATGTAGCATTTCTATATTTGGCAGGGCACCAAGATCGGCCTCAATTGCAGTGATGACATTCGACACCTCTATTTTGATCAGGTATTCAGGGATTTACTAATTTTAGTAAATCAACGGTGATAGAGATAGACCCTTACTATTTTTATTAAGGCACCCAGATTAATAGGAGCAGTGTGCTAGCCTGTGATGAAGTCAGAATCATTAAATAATGGTTATTAATGGAGTTATGACATTTAATTATTATTAAAGTGTTACTTTAAAAATAATTAATTATTTTAAGGGAATATTATATTGACTTCATATGACTTTATAATTAAAGGGGATTTAATATCATAAAGTCAAATTATAAAGTGAGCATTTAATGACTTTATTATAAAAGGATATTTAATGATTATAAAGTCAATTTATAAAGTGCATATGAGGAATAATATAAAGTCAATTTATAAAGTGCATATGAGGAATAATATAAAGTACCAATTTCAAGGGAGATATAAGTGATTATTAATATATATACTTTATATTATTTCGTTTTGCACAAAATGAAGGGATTGAGTTTTTTGAAAAGTTATTATCAAGTTTTACTAAAACCCTAAGAGTGGATTTCAAAAGGGAATTAAAGCCATTTAAGAGTTGAGAGGATATAAAAGGTGTCAAAAAGAAAATCAAACTCAATATTAATGATTATTTGTCTTCGCTATTTGGATGTTCTTAGGATTTGAGCTTGAAACCAAGGGTTTCAGTCATCTTTAGCCATTGGAGAACGAATCTCTTCAATGTTTTTGGCTGTGCAATACCAGCTAATATTATTGCTTTGTGAAAGCTTCATACTGGAGTTCTATTTGGGCCAAAAAGGTGAGAAATATCAAAGGTTTGTGCATATATCTGAAGGTTTATTAAGTCCATAGAAGTGCAACCAGAAGGGAGGAAGAGCTGAAAATCTTCAACAAAGCACATTGGGACAATGTAAAAGAATCAAGATTCATGAATTGAAAAGTTTTAAAAACCCTACATTTCCTTTTGGACAAACCCTATTTTTTTGTATTAGTTTATAAAACACAATGGGCAAATGGTATTTTTTGTAAAATTGTCTTATTGCAACAGCTTTGACGTTTTGAAAACCATATTTTTCCCCAATGTCTACTAATCCTCCACCCAAACCTAAGGCTAAGAAAGCAGGTCAAAAGGATGAGATTTGGAAATATACCGAAGAATTTTCTAGTAGAACAAAAGGACAAGTGAAATGTAAATATTGTAAAGAAATTAATCATGGTGGCATCAATAGATTTAAATACCATATTGCCAGGATACGTGGGCATGATATTGAACCGTGTGGTTTAGCACCTCCCGAGGCTATTCGTGCATGCTATGGCACTAGAAACATTTGAACAATTAAAGGAAACAAAGAAGAGGCAAAGGGAGGAGTTAGCGAGTAATGATTCCTATTCAGCCCCATTTGTAGGTTTTATTGGAGAGGGCCCTTCCATGCCTCTGTTTCATCCTAGATCTTCTGCTAGTGCTAGTGCTTCTACTTCAACTCCTAATGGCACTATTAGCTTTGGTCCTACAGTTCGGAAATCTAGGTTGGACAATTATTTTATGCCACGCACTACTCCTATTCACAGCTCTCTCTTGAGAGCATTCCTTGGAACAAGGAGGTCCATGATGCTGCAAAATAAACAATTTGCAAGTTTCGGTACTTTTGCAACATTCCATTTGTTGCAGCGAGGTAATTCTTTTTCATTTGATCGTTTTAAATTTAAAATTTATAGTTTGAACTTTGCTTTGTCTAATGAGTTTTTATAATTTAATTACACATATTTAATCAATTTGTGACAAATCTCCTTACTGGCAAGGCATGATAGATGTTGTAACCATTAGTGGGGCGGTGTTTAAAGACCCTACTAATGCAAAGTTAAGTGGCCCCCTTTTGTTAGAAATGGTTTAAGATATAAAAGTTGAATTAGAGGACCAACGAGTGTTTTGGAGCAAAAAGGGTTGCACCATCATGACCGATGGTTGGACCGATACGAATACTAGGACACTCCTAAATTTTCTTGTTTCCTGCATAGGTGATTGATCCTTCTACTTCTACAAATGCATTGAATAATTTGAATTTGATTTAATTATTAATATTTAAATTTTGTAATTTATGATTTATTGATTGATCATTATTTTGCTTTCTTTTTAGGACCCACCATGTTTCTTAAGTCCATTGATGCTTCCTCACATGTTAAAAATGTCACATACTTATGTGAGGCTATTGAGGAAGTCATACGTGAGGTGGGGGAAGAAAATGTGGTTCAAGTGGTGATGGACAATGTAGCAAGTTATGTCGCTGCAGGTAGACTTTTGATGGAGAGATACGAGAACATTTTTTGGTCTCCATGTGCGGCCCATTGTCTTGACCTCATATTGGAGGATATTGGTAAGCTTGAATGGGTCAAAGCATGCATTGATAAGGCCAAAATCATTTGCAAGTTTATCTACAACAATATATTGGTCCTTAGCATAATGAGGCAATATATGGGGCAGAAGGAGTTGGCTCGTCCTAGTATCACAAGATTCGCCTCAAAAATTTTCACATTAAAATCCTTAATGCAGTCAAAGGCAACTTTGAGGCGCATGTCTATTGGTGAGAAGTGGACTTCCTCAACCTATGCTACGACCACTGCAGGGATTGATTTGGGAGATTGTGATGTCCCTGATTCAGTAGTTGTCGGGAAGACAAGTTGTTAGCCCATCATAGCGACCCTTGTGGGCTAATGCTTTGTTTTGAGGGTCCGTCAGGGAGGACTTACATTTTTGGGTAAGTCATTTAGAGCCAGTTGCTATTTTGGGATGGTGAATTCCAGTGCTTCAGTATCAGTGTATTGCGGGAGATTAGAGTGATGTATTCAATCTTCCTATTTAATGATTGGAGTTATAAGTATAACATTGGTATTAATGATGTCCTATGTTTTAATGTTACTTTATGTTTATTAAAGTGAACATCATTATATTTTTTATATCCCAAGTCTAATGAAGGATGATTTTTAAGTTATGCGAAGTGTTAAGTTGAAGATTGGATTTCAAAATCTTGTTGAGGAAGATGCCTCTTTGCTATAAGATTTTCGAAAACCTCAAGAAGGATTTATTCATGCTTATTTTTAAAACTTGTGCTTTGGAGAAATGATGAAGGGTTTGAAATTCTGAAACTTATCGAATTGCAAATTCGATTAAGTCTTGTGGCACATTGAATCAGACGTTAAGTTTGGTGAATTGTGTGATTCTTTTGGTGTTCAGCACGGTGGGAATGAATAATCACAGACCGTGTTTGAGAAATTACGGCAGGGGAGTCTAGCATTCACGTGGGTGATAAATCGGGTGCAGACTTCAGCGTTTCATAATTGCGAGCTGCATAATCATTAAGTGTTTGAGTTGCGTCCAAGGTTGGACATTGCGGATGGAAGGCTACAGCCCGCGGCCAGCATGCAGAGCCGATAACAGCACTGGGGATCCGCGTTAGCTAGTAAAGGAGATATTTGGAGGTGGCGTCTTAATTTGTAGATGAATCATTACAATTACAAAACACATGGAGGAAAATAGTATTTTCGAATGCATTTAATTTGGTAATTGGTTTAAGTCTTTGCAAAGTCATTTAGTGTTGATGTATTTAGTTTCGAATCTTATATTGAAAAAGTACAAAAAAAAACATATATTTGATTTCTTAAGGTGAAGTTTAGAATTGTTTTGGCAAGAAGTGATTGTGAATTCAAAATTTAGCAAAAAGAGCCAGGCAAGCTCATTTCAGTGGTATCAGAGCCAAAAATCTTGCCAGCCTATAGGGAAATTTGGGTTGGAATTATAGACGGTGATAGATTTCGGCAGGGATATCATTACACTCGCAGTGGCCGTAATTCACCACCACCTGGCGACAGGGAACAAGGGAATATGGGAGACAGGATTCCAGATAATATAAGTAATGATGATGACAGAGAGTCAATTGTTGTATTTAGGAATATTGCTCGCAATCAACAGGAGTTGGCAGCTAGCCAACAACAGATGGCCACAGTTCTGCAGAATCTTTCAGATACTCTGCAGCGTATTACCTTGCCCCAGAATCAGAACATGGACGGAGATCGGAAGAGTGTGTCAGCTAGTTCACACAGGTCTAGGATAGATCTGACAGGTACACAGGATAGACCGTTGCGTCCTACCATTTTGAGACCAGAGGCAGACACTCTTAGTTTTGATGAGGAGGCTTCCTTTACGGAAGACATTTTGGCTTTGCACACTGAGTGGGATGCTTTAACTCCTGAAGTAAAGCAACACAGTAATTTCGATCGTTTCATGACTCAGAATCGAGAACGCTCTAAGCGAAGGACAAATGGGCGTTACAAGCATGCAAATCAGGATCTCAAGCAAGCTACCAACAAGCTGACATTAGCACACTTTGATGGGAGTGGCAAGATGACTGCCAGAGCTTGGATACACAAGTTGGATACATACCTTTCCTTACGTCCTATGTCTGAGGAGGACGCCATTCAATTTGTTGTTTTGCATCTTGATGGTTTAGCACATGATTGGTGGTACCATGGATTGGTGTCATTGCACCATGATCAGATTGTGACCTATCAGGACTTTGTGGATGGGTTAGTGGAGAGGTTTGACAGGAAGAACCTGGAGTCCTACTTCAGAGAGCTTGCACAGCTCAAACAGATAGGCAGCCTGGAGACCTTTAATGGAGAGTTTTAGAAGGTTTTAGTTATGGTATATGATATATCCGAGAGGAGGCGTGTCATGCTATTCACAGAGGGGTTGGTGGAACCTCTTAGGGGTTGGGTCAAATCATTTGACCCTGATTCATTATAGTTAGCCATGAAGAAGGCTAGGGACTTGGAGTTTTCAGCTCCATGCAATAAATTTCCGCCTAGACCATCAAACTACTCTCATGATGACAAGGCTGTCCCAAAAAGGGATGACGGACCAGAATTCAGGAAACCAGTTACAGGACCTCTTGACCCAGAGACACTCAGTGATTTGAGGAGGTTATGTTTCTACTGCAGGAGCCCTTATGATGAGAAACATGATTGCCCATTGAAGCCTAAAGGTAGGAATAGGCTCATGGAATGGTTTTATGAAGATGAACACCATGCTGATTTTGTAAAACAGCAAATTGACCCGGAAGAGGATGTCTTGGAAGAGACAGGTAACAGTGAGAAAGTGGAAGAGGATTCACACCTTAAGGTGGTATATCTCTCTAGCATGCAGAAAGAGGGTTCTTTCAGGATGAGAGGCCTCTTAGCAGGGCAGCGGGTCATTGCTCTTTTGGATACAGGGGCTACGCATAACTTTATTGATTCCCGATTGGTCTCCAAGAGGGGGATACAGACTGAGGAGTTTGAGGGTATTAGGGTAAAGGTGGTGGATGGTTACACCTTGAAATGTGACAGAGTGATCCCAGATCTTCCCATGAAATTGAACAACTATGATCAAATCTGATTTTTATGTGGTTGACATGGGTGGCACTGATTTAGTCTTGGGTATGAGTTGGTTACATTCGATTGAGGCTTTTTATCTCAGCCTCAAGGATATGGAGATGAAATTTGAAGTAGATGGTACGAAACACATACTCAAGGCAATCAGAGAGGATAGTTTGAGGACAATGTCTCTTAGGCGGATACAGAGCCTCATAAGACATGATGCAGTTGAGTGGGCAGCAGAGTGCAAGATTTTACCCACCATTGAGGATTCAGGAAAATCATCGTATCATCCTAAGATTCAGGAATTGAGAACTAAACACTCCAAAGTGTTTAGTCATTTACCGCATGGCAGACCACCTGATAGGGGAATAGAGCATATTATTGAGCTGGAGGAGGGCACAAAGCCCATTATGATCACTCCTTACAGGCATTCTAAGCGCATGAAGGATGAGATAGAGAAGACCATCCAGGAGCTGATTTCCATGGGGCATATTAGGCCTAGTAAATCACCCTTTGCTTCTTCAGTGGTTCTGGTGAAGAAGAAGGATGCCACCCTCATAATGTGTATTGATTACAAAATGTTGAATAGGAGAACTATCAAGAACAGGTATCCCATCCCGCGTATTGATGAGCTTATAGATGAGTTGCATGGGGCATGTTACTTCTCTAAGATTGATTTGAGATCCGGCTACCATCATATTCGGATGCGGGAGGAGGATATAGAGAAGACAGCTTTTGATGTCACTGTGGGCATTTTGAGTTTTTAGTCATGCCCTTCAGCTTGACTAATGCTCCAACTACCTTCCAGTCTACCATGAACAGAGTGTTCCATAGTCAGTTGAGGAGGTTTGTTCTGGTCTTCTTCGACGATATTTTGATTTACAGCAAGACTTGGGATGGTCATCTTGCTCATTTGGACACTGTGTTAGATATCTTGGATAGGGCTTCTTTGTATACAAAGGAGTCTAAATGTGCTTTGGGGATGACTGAGTTGATGTATCTTGGTCACATTATCAGCTTAGAGGGAGTGCGTATGGATCCAGTAAGATTCAGGCTATCTTCGATTGGCCTGTTCCTGAGAGTTTGACACAGCTCAGAGGGTTCATTGGGTTGTGTGCCTTCTATCGCAGATTTGTTGCTGGGTTTTCATGGCATGCAGCGCCCTTCACTGATCTGACCCGTAAGGGTGCTTTCAAGTGGACTTCTCAGGCACAGGAGTGTTTTGAGAAGTTCAAGTTGATAATGACGACATGCCCGGTTTTGACATTACCGGATTTCTCTAGGCCCTTTGATCTGCATTGTGATGCTTTAGGTGAGAGCATTGGGGCAGTCCTTTCTCAGGATCACCACCCTATTGTTTTTGAGAGTCGGAAACTTAGGGGCCCGGAGCGGATCTTTAGCGTATATGATAAGGAAATGTTAGCCACTATGCATGCTTTGGCTAAATTCAGACAGTATTTGGTCGGTAGTAAATTCTGTATCAAAACCAACCATAACAGTTTGAAGTACTTTTTGGGGCAGCGTGATCTCAATGAGAGACAACAGAAGTGGGTTAGCAAACTGCAGTCCTATGACTTTGATATCTCCAATATCAAAGATACTCAGAATGTGGTTGCTAATGCACTTTCTAGAAGACCTCACTTGGGTTCTACGACTACCATTTCTGAGGACCGGAGACACTTAATTATTGCAGAGTGCTAGGGATCAGTGGGCTACTGGTTTCATTGATCGAACCTTGGAGGATAGCAGGTATACACTTGTGAATGAGTTAATCATTTACAATGAACGAGTGTGGTTAGTACCCGGATCTGGTGTCCGTCAAGTAGTGTTGAGAGCTTTTCATGACTCTCCCTTAGCAGGGCATCCGGGTTTCTTTAAGACCTATCGATAGGTGAGGGAGAGATTCACTTGGAAAGGCCTTAAGTTTGATGTGCAACGGTATGTCAGAGAGTGTTTTGTTTATCAGCAGAACAAACAGGAGCACACCTATCCTACGGGGTTACTGCAGCCATTGCCCATTCCTGAGTGAAAATGGGAATGCATCTCTATGGACTTTATTGTGGGCTTGCCTAAAGCTCAGGGTAGGGATTGCATTTATGTAGTGGTGGATCAGCTTACGAAGTTTGCCCACTTCTTTCCGATTACAACCACTTTCTCAGCTACACACGTTGCTGATTTATTTTTCCGGGAGGTGTTCAGATTGCATGGTTTACCCCGGAATATAGTAAGTGACCGAGATAGCCGCTTTATGAGTCACTTCTGGCAGGAGCTCTTCCGGTTGTGTGGGACGGAGTTGACTCCCAGTAATAGCTACCACCCTCAGACTGATGGTTAGACTGAGATATAATAAGTGGGTGGAGGGCTATCTTCGGAACTATGTGTCTGCTCAGCAGAGAGCGTGGGTGAAGTGGATTTATCTTTGTGAGTATTGTTATATCACCATCCATCATATGTCTATTCGGATGGCTCCCTTCCGCGCTTTGTATGGATATGATCCACCAAGTTTCCTGGATTTGCTTTTCAGCGATAGCAGAGTTCCCACTGCAGGTGATCTATTGCAGGACAGTTAGGATATTATGGGGACTTTGAGGGATAACATTCAGAGAGCACAAAATCAGCAAAAGTAGTATGCTGATCAGAAATGGGTTGCTCGTTCTTTCCAAGTGGAGGACTTAGTTTATTTGATGTTGCAGCCATACAGGCAATCTTCTATCCAGAAGAGTGGGGCTAAGAAGCTCAAGCCTCGGTATTATGGGCCCTTCCGTGTTGTGAGGCGGGTGGGCGAGGTTGTGTATGAGTTGGATCTACCAAAGGACAGTAGGGTGCACAATGTATTTCATGTATTGCGCCTTAAGAAGGCGTTGGGTAGACATGTTGTCCCGTCTTCTTTGTTACCCCCTTTGGATGATGAGGGAAAGTTAGAGTTGGTACCTGAGATTATCTTGGAGACTCGTGAGCGACATCTGCGTCGGCGAGTTATCAGGGAGTTTTTGATCAAATGGTCCGGTTTACCGATTGAGGATGCCACTTGGGAATCAGAGGACATTCTTCAGCACCCCAGTTTGCAATTGCTTGAGGACAAGCAATCTTGGGGAGGGAGGACTGTGATGCCCCCGATTCAGTAGTTGTCGGGAAGACAAGTTAGCCCATCATAGCGACCCTTGTGGGCTAATGCTTTGTTTTGAGGGTCTGTCAGGGACGACTTACTTTTTTGGGTAAGTCATTCAGAGCCAGTTGCTATTTTGGGATGGCGAATTCCAGTGCTTCAGTATCAGTGTATTGTGGGAGATCAAAGTGATGTATTCAATCTTCCTATTTAATGATTGGAGTTATAAGTATAACATTGGTATTAATGATGCCCTATGTTTTAATGTTACTTTATGTTTATTAAAGTGAACATCATAGTATTTTTTATATCCCAAGTCTAATGAAGGAGGATTTTTAAGTTATGCGAAGTGTTAAGTTGAAGTTTGGATTTCGAAATCTTGTTGAGGAAGATGCCTCTTTGATATAAGATTTTGGAAAAGTTGAAGAAGGATTCATTCATGCTTATTTTTAAACCTTGTGCCTTGGAGAAATGATGAAGGGTTTGAAATTCTGAAACTTATCGAATTGCAAATTCGATTAAGTCTAGTGGCACTTTGAATCAGACGTTAAGTCTGGTGAATTGTGTGATTCTTCTGGTGATCAACGTGGTGGGAATGAATAATCACAAATCGTGTTTGAGAAATTACGACAGGGGAGTCTAGCATTCACGCGGGTGATAAATCGGGTGCAGACTTCAGCGTTTCATAATTGCGAGCTGCATAATCATTAAGTGTTTGAGTTGCGTCCAAGGTTGGACATTGCAGATGGAAGGCTACAGCCTGCAGCCAGCATGCAAAGCCGATAACAACATTGGGGATCCGCGTTAGCTAGTAAAGGAGATATTTGGAGGTGGCGTCTTAATTTGTAGATGAATCATTACAATTACAAAACACATGGAGGAAAATGGTATTTTCGAATGCATTTAATTTGGTAATTGGTTTAAGTCTTTGCAAAGTCATTTAGTGTTGATGTATTTAGTTTCGAATCTTATATTGAAAAAATACAAACAAAAAAACATATATTTGATTTCTTAAGGTGAAGTTTAGAATTGTTTTGGCAAGAAGTGATTATGAATTTGAAATTTAGCAAAAAGAGCTAGGCAGGCTCATTTCAAAGATTGCATTTTTGATGAGGCGGGTTTTTTGGACCCCTTGTGCAGAGATTGTGAAGGTTAATCTTTTTATAAATTCGACATTATGTTTTAGTATTTACTCTTAATTTGTATGCATATTTTTCTTTTGTTTGTAACTTTGCAATTTTGGTTATTTTCATTCAAACAATATTGTTATTGTTTCAGAATATTTGTAGGTCGCTGAGCCCCTAGTAGTTCTCCTATGAGTTGCTGATGGGGAGAAGAACACTATGGGCTACATATATGAGGGCATGGATAGGGCCAAGGAGGCCATTAGATCTGTATATGGAGGAGATGAGAGTAAGTATTGTCCCATTTGGGCGATAATTCATAGGAGATGGCACCTCCAACTTCACAAGTGCATCCATGCAGCCACTTATTACCTGAATCTGGCATACCATTTCTGTGTTGGTTTCAAGGTGGATGAGGAGGTTATTGCTAGGCTCTATTCAATGGTAGAGTGGATGTCTAGTGGTGATACTAATATCAAAACTACGCTCCATGAGATAGAGGCATTTGATAATAATCAAGGGGAGATTTTCAGTAGTCAAATGTGCAAAGCCGCTCGCACAGAATTGCAACTAGGTAAAAATATAAGTCAAGTGCATAATTTGATAATTTTGATAATATAACTTAGTCTTAAAGTTGGAAATGTGACTGATTTTTTTCTTTTTCTTATTTCAGATAGATGGTGGCAAACGTTTGGTGCTAAAACACCAAACCTGTAGTTAATTGTCATCCGCATATTGAGTCAGCCATGCAGCACTTCAAGTTGCGAGTGCAAGTGGAGCATGTTCGAGCACATTCACTTGAAAAGGCGCAATAGATTATCTGTGGAGAGGTTGAATGATCTAGTATTTGTTCATTACAACCTTCATCTTAAAACGAGACAGATTATGGATAGTGACTAGCCTACTCGCGCTAGAGGAGCTCGATCCAGAATCCGAGTGGGTCACTGAGCCTACCAATCCTATCTTTACTGGTGAGGAGCTTGAGTGGATTGACCAAACAGATAGAGAGGCTGAGGCGGTGGCCATGGCTGTTGAGGATAGAGCACGATCAAACACAGGCACAGGCACCGATAATGTTGGTCAGAGTGGCGTCTCACAGGCACAGACTATGGCTGTTCATTCATCCAGGATCTACCTTAGACACCTTTGTAAGAGGGATGCAAGCTCCTCTGAGGCTGAGGCTGAGCCATAGACTTGTTTTTATTTTCATATATGTTTGGAACATTTGATGTCATGGATTTCATATTGCATGAGTTTTATATACATTGATTTGACAATATTTATAATTTTATATATCTAAGTTTTATATTTCCTTCAGCTACAATTTGTGTTTGTATTTATCTGATCGGTGTATATTTATGTATGTGATCAAATTAGCTTCTTTTTTATGGTGTTAGTCTTTAAGATTTCTTCAATAAAAGGTGCATAAAACAAGTTTTAAATCCTTAAAAATCTCTAAATTTCTTAGGTTTTTTCACTTTGCCAAGTTTTGCCAAGTTTTTTTTGCCGAGAACCGAGTCCCGAGTTGGGTCAGCCTGTCGAGTTCGAGTCTGGGAACTTTGATTCTATCACACCTTTTGCAGCATATGATGATGTTGTTCTTTCTTCCACTTCTTTCTCTTTATCTACTCTATGTTTCCAATCTCTATATTTTTCACAAGGTAGTGGGGATCTCTTTTCACTCCCTACACATGATGACTCTCTTCCTATAATTCCTACAACTTATTTCCCTCCTAAAAGTTCCTTAATTGATTATTTATCTCTCAATGCTTTTAGTGAGTCTTCCAATTATAAGAATGAATCATGGACAAAAATGAAAGAACACTAATAAATGAGGAAAGGACAAATCTATTTCAAAATACCACGATAGGGATTCAAATGGATCAAGAGAGAATTACTGAGGTAATGACACAAATGTTATCACCACTCCTTCAGCTCCAGAGTCCAGAGTTAACATGCATATCACCACTCCTTCAAAACATCCAGACTCAAACAAATGTAAACAAATGCTCTTAGAGTAAGAAGATAGCAGGGAAAGCTCCTTGATAGAAGAATGCTGACCCTAGACATCAGATATTTGGTTATCAAGCTTCTCATAGCTATTTGCTTTCAGATGATGAGGACGAATTAGAGTGCAATTAATTGGCCTTCTATGCTTCTTGAGTACCCAGTTGTGGATGTTGCATTGCCCTTGGGATGTGACTCCTCTACTTGCTAGAACCAACAAGACTACCTACTCAGATCTGCCTAAGGAAGATGTACATAAACTTTTGCAGATTTCCTCGAATAATGAGGCTGAATGCTCTGTTTTTCATGGGAAATTTTTTTAATCTGATGAAGTTTGATTCAGGGAATGGCATGAATGGAGAAAACATGGATAAGTGGAAGTTGATGACTTTGCTAAAAGAAGGTTGGTTTAGGATCACAAGGAGAAAGTCGAAATTGACATCTTTTCCCTCTCAATGGGAGCTGTTTTCTTGTTTTAAAACCATGAATATTAATCTATCTATTATATGTTTCCCTCTTTATGAGTGGGCCCCCAATAGATCCCCTAACTACTTATTTAGAAGAATATATATAATGTAATGCAAGATAAATACTATCACACAAAAAGGAATTAGCACGCTTGAACTTGTTTTCATTGTGTAAGATAACATTCAAAAAAGATGCTAGACACACACTAAATACATGTCAAATACATAGCTAAATGCAATGTGAGATGCAATACCTTATATCACAAATGTTGACAACAAAACATTTATTCACATCTCATATGTAAATGTAAGTACTAACAATCATCATGGCCAAAGAGTTTTACAAGGTGGAGACATTACCACGAGTGAAAGGTAGACTTTACTGTACTATTATTTAATGAAATATAAAAACATATAATAGGCTTTAATAATAGCCAACTTGCGGATAACATAATAAAGATTTACTGCTACTAATGTAAATAAGCCCAAACACTGAATGCAAGCAAAATACAAACAAAAACACTAGATGCATGCTAAATGCCTCATGAAATGTGATGTGAGAGGTAAGAAGCAATACAGTATCACACAAAGGTTGACAGCTATACATTTATTATAATACTTGTCACATAACATATGTAATGCAAATACTAACAATCATCATGGCTATAGAGTTTTCCACAACAAGAGAGATGTTAGGGCAAGGGAACAGTAAACTTCACTCTAGTATTATGTAATGCAATATAAAAAACGGAAAAGAATTTAATTATAGGCTAATACGCAGGTAGGCGTCAAAACAAGGCAGATGAATTACAATTAACCAATGTAACACGGGTTCTGGGGGACGTCAGGACGGGTCTCCGGGACGGGGAAAAAAGGGCTTCAATTTGGGGACGGCGGAGGGATGGCGGCGGGGGGAGAGGGGAGGGGGGGAGCTGTAATATACTATACATATGGTACTTGAAATGCTAGTTACGAAATGATGTATAACAGTATAACAACTAATTATATCAAATGCNGGGGGGGGGGGGGGGGGGGGGGGGGGGGAGCTGTAATATACTATACATATGGTACTTGAAATGCTAGTTACGAAATGATGTATAACAGTATAACAACTAATTATATCAAATGCTAGAGCATAGCACTATTGCAACATACACAATACAGAATACCGCGTACTTGAACATTGAATATCGAATTACCAATTACTATTAAAAATTCAAATTATCGGCAAATAGAAGATTCTGATTTATATTATATCAAAAATATCATAAAGATAATTACAATGAGTAGCATGATATTCAGATATCAAAACACGTACAAAATCATGTCAAAATGTAGTGAAGGGAGGCCTCTAATCATCCCCCAAAGCAAACTCCTAATCATTGGAGACGTCGTCGGGATGGTCGAGGGACGCCTAGGCATCCCTCGGACGTCCCGGGGACGTCTGGCCATCCCCACGTCCCGACGACGACTGTAATGTCCCCATTTTTAGGAGATTCCGTGGCAGATCATTAGTGTGACCTTCATGGTCTGTTGAGGTGATTCGAAGGTCATTTGGTGTGAACTTACTATTTATAGTAAGTCACAGCAAGGGGTTGACAGGACATCGGAGCAGTGTTGACAGTGTCAAATATGGTGTTTGTGGTAGGATATCCGGATTGATGGACTTACTATTTATAGTAAGTCACCAGTTGGCCAGTTTCTATTTCTGGATAGTGGAATTCAGGGTTCAGTGTTCAACATGATTTGGAGATGGATCAATTGGATTAATTAAATCTCCCTTATTTAATTAATCTTGGAGTTATAAGTTATATCCTTAATATTTAATGATATCCTATGTTTTATATGAGAATTTATTATTTAAAGTGGATATCATTAATTTGGCTTATATCCTAAGTTTGGAGGGAATAAGTTATAAGTTATATAAAGTGTGTGGTTAAAGACTTGTAAATGGAGCTTATAGAGGAAGATTCAGTTTATATAAGGATTTCGAAAGCAAAGGAGAATTCATTCTATGCTTTTTACAAACATTGGTTATTGGTTGCAAATTGTGAGTGAGGGTTTCTTTGAAGATATTTGCAGTTCGGATTGTAAATTCGATCCAGCAGGTTTACCACTTTGAATTGGGTCACTCACAACAAATTGTGGAGTCTTAGAAGACAGTACGGCAGAGTTGGTGTGTGGTAGTGCTACGGTTTGAAGTCTGCATGGAGGATTCAAGGCGGACAAACACATTGCGCCTGCAGGTGATGCATTTCATGTTTGGTTGATAGTCGATTTCATCCTTGGCTATCAGTAGATTTATTATTAACAAGGTTGCGGCCATTCCTTGGAGTTGCGGCCAGTCTAGTACCTAGCGTGGAGAACAATACATAGGTTTTTAATTAGTAATTTATTTAATTTGATGCAGACGTTGTCCTTTGTAATTAATATTTTCAATTTGAAATATTGAGGTGGCACTCAAACCTTCAAATGGTATAAGGAAATTTGATAGACATTTTGAATGGAAGTGTTGTGCATTGCAAGTGGAATATTGTTGGAAAAAAACAAGAAATTATATATATTGCTAAAAGAATTAAACAAAAGAATCAAATTCCAGTACTCAGAGTTTCTTTGCAGTTAATTTGAGAGTTAGAGCCAGGCAGGCTTTTTACAGTGGTATCAGAGTTGTGGGGGTGATTTTTATTGGGCTTGATTGTTTGACTTGAGTGATCAGCACTCTGGGTTTTTTTTGTAGTCATGGACAGATACAGGAAATCTAGTACTCATAGAAACCAGTTAGACAGTTTGTCTGAATTAAGAAAAAAAACAAATGCCTTAGTTAAGGATATGGAGAAACAAAGGCAAACACTAGAAAGATTAAATGCGCCACTTTTAAATCCGACAACTGTCGATACGGTAGCAGATTATTTGGTTTCTTTGTTTAGTAGGTCCTCTTCACGGAGAAGATATGAGGAGAGACGTGAGTATTATACAGGTGAGACATCCAGAAATCTCCATGATGAGTTTTTCAGCATCTGCTGATTTTGGGGGAGATGTTCCTCTACTCAGTGGACTAGCCACTAGTCCTATTTGCATACCAGAGGGTGGAGATTTGTTATAGGGACATGTGGATGTGCCTGACTTGTTGACAGATAGTGGTACAGAGTTTCAACATCCTGAGCCTACCAAAGTTGGTGACACAGATCAGGCTAGTGACATGTCTACTGCCATTGATGGCAGTCTTGCATTAGTTGGTAGCAGTATCAGCGATACAAAGTTTGATTTTCCACACACCAAACTTTTATTTGAGCCCGGTGTTGATGTCATGGATGGTGTGAGAGTGGAGGATGTTGTAGATACCACTAGGGATTGTGACACCATGGATGATGGTGTTATTTTTGAGGACTACGAGGAGTATTGGAGCTCGGATATTTATGACAGTTGTCGCAGTGTGGAGACAGTACAGGAGACTACAGTCTTTTCCTGTACTGAGGATGTGAGCATGGAGTCACCCAGTGATGACACTCAAGAGTGGTACAGATGAGTCAGGTGACATAGGTCCATGCTACAATGTAGAGGATCCACATGAGGACATTGAGTCATGTATGCAACAAGAGATAGCAGAGGGGTTTCAGATAGAGGTTGTTGATGCTAGCATCGCGGATACCTCTTATGTTGAGTGTGAGGATGATGTGGGCTGCAGTGTGTTTGGTTTTCCATATCTGACATTGGGTATTGACTCAGCGTTGTCATTCGGTGGTGGTGGGTTCTAGGATCCTTTTCTGCAGGGAATCACGGATGAGGATGGGGAGTGGCAGGAGTTTGTTTCAGCCAGAACTTTTATTCCTTCAGTTGAGGTTATTTCTTCAATGACACATGAGGATGACTCTATTTGTAGCGAGTCATGTTTGATTTATCAGACCTTGGGGGAGGACTCTGAGTTGTTAGTGAGTGAGGATGGGCCCCAGGATCTGGATGGTCATGTGGTTACAGAGGATGAGGTGGCTGAAGATTGTGATGAGTTGTATTCAGCAGCAGCTTCCTCGGGGGTAGGTGAGGATGAGACCGATGACAGTACTCAGTTTGTAGATGTGTGCTCGGATGACAGTACACAGAGATTCAGTGATCTTGAGGGTAGTTTGTTCGATACAAATTTCTTCCATAGTGTGGACAGTGTAGTTGAGATTGTGCATAGGAGACCCGTTGTGCAGAGTCATAATGTGACTAGCCAGTTGAGAGTCAGTGAGAGAGACATTACTTCTACTCTCAAGCATTTCGATGTCGCTCGTCAGTTGTTGGTTGTTTATGGTTGGGGTGCTCCTATGGCAAATGAGCACGGTGGTGGTTGCCTTTCCTTGACAGAGATTCGTTCCTTGCGGAAGGATATGAGGATTTTGAGATAGGATTATTTACAGTTGGTAGCCGACCGAGATCACCTAGTTGAGTGGGGGAGTACGGCATACAAGGCTCTGATGGACAGAGAGGGGGAGGTGAGCGAGCTTACTCACGAGCTCACAGCGACTTTTGAGGCTTTAGAGGGCACTCAATTGGCTCTTCAAGAGTCGCAATTGCAGTTAGGAGAGATGACTATGGAGTTGTAGCGGATTCAGTCTTTACCAGCCATAGATCCAGTTCAGTTGCAGATAGTGGTGCTTGGTGGTGAGTCAGCTTCCACGGTTGACATTGATGGATGTGTTGGGGACGCGATTACATCCATCCTTGAGACAGATGTCGTAGATGCAGAGGAAGTAAGTGCATCAGTGGAGGACACAAGAGAGAGTTTTGTGGTATCAAGTTCTCCAGTGGTTAGCACGATGGCAGATGATACAGAGTAGGTTGTTGAGAGTCCTGAGGTAGCAGGAGTGGATTCGTTAGAGAGTTGTGTGCTAGTCTCTGTCACTAGTCCCTTTGATTTGCAGGATATGGACAGGGTATCATCTGGTTTGGAGACTACCTCTCATGATGATTTGTTTCCTTTTGTTGGAAGAAAATCTATTCCTTCGTCTCATACAGCTGATCATGATAGGCAGTTGGTAGTGCCACAGTTTCCGAGGGATCAATTGTGGATTGTAGAGGAGCAGGTTGATGTTGCTTCTAATAATTTCTACTGCACGAAGTCTTTTATGAAGTACTTGCTTGAGAGTCAGTTTTGTGGGAGGGGCCCTTCGGGACTTCTGAGGTTACACTTATCCGGGCTTCTCGCGGTATTCAACTGTTAGTGGGGAAGATTGTAGATACCTTGACTACCATGCTTCCCCATCGGGGTTTTGTGGTTGGGTTTGCTGAGCGGGTTACTTGGGACCCTGCCCAACCAGTTGTTGGGAGTCAGAGACTGGAGCCCTCTCTTGATTCTTAGTTGGTTTTTTATGAGCCTATGACAAGGATTGCAGCATTTCACTATGATTACACAGTGAGGAGCGCCCATAACTTCTCTTTTGACCCACCGGTTGAGGACTTGTTTGCGCGTCGGTGTGGGTTGGCTCCAGGGTTGTATCATCCTTATTGGGATGGGTTTTCTCCATCTACAATTGATGGGGTTCGTTACTGCAAGTTAGCAGGAGGTGACTCGCAGGGTCAGTACATCCAGGATGGTTTTACAGTGGACGGATATCTGAATTACGGGAGTCCTCAAGGCAGATTGGCAGGGTGTGCAGGTAGCTCTGGTTTGATAGATGGTTTTGGATATCCATTCTTCTTGGTTATGGATGGTTGTGAGTTTCATCTCTACTGGGATCCAGGTAGTGGCAGGTTGGGCACTGCAGATTGTGTGGGTCGTTATGGTTGGCATGTTGTTAGTGCGTTCAGGTTTGCTCAGTGGACGATGATTTCTCCACAAAAGTTTGCAGGTGATCACGGGGATAGTACTCCATTCTATCCTTGGGATCCGGGTGGACTTTGTGTTTTGTGTTTTGAGATTGCTTGGGGACAAGCAATTTCAGGGAGGGAGGACTGTAATGTCCCCATTTTTATGAGGTCCTATGACAAATCATTAGTGCAACCTTCATGGTCTGTTGAGTTGATTAGAAGGTCATTTGTTGTGAACTTACTATTTATAGTAAGTCACAGCAAGGGGTTGACAGGACATCAAAGCAGTGTTGACAGTGTCAGATATGGTGTCTGTGGCAGAATATCCGGATTGATGGACTTACTATTTATAGTAAGTCACCGGTTGGCCAATTTCTATTTCTGGATGGTGGAATTCAGGGTTCAGTGTTCAGCATGATTTGGAGATGGATCAATTGGATTAATTAAATCTTCCTTATTTAATTAATCTTGGAGTTATAAGTTATATCCTTAATATTTAATGATATCTTATGTTTTATATGAGACTTTATTATTGAAAGTGGATATCATTAATTTGGCTTATATCCTAAGTTTGGAGGGAATAAGTTTTAAGTTATATGAAGTGTGTGGTTGAAGACTTGTAAATGGAGCTTAAAGAGGAAGATTCAGTTTATATAAGGATTTCGAAAGCAAAGGCGAATTCATTCTATGCTTTTCACAAACATTGGTTATTGGTTGCGAATTGTGAGTGAGGGTTCCTTTGAAGATATTTGCAGTTCGAATTGTAAATTCGATCCAGCAGGTTTACCACTTTGAATTGGGTCACTCCCAACGAATTGTGGAGTCTTAGAAGACAGTACGGCAGACTTGGTGTGTGGTAGTCCTGCGGTTTGAAGTCTGCGTGGAGGATTCAAGGCGGACAAACACATTGTGGCTGCGGGTAATGCATTTCGTGTTTGGTTGATGGTCGATTTCATCCTTGGCTATCAGTGGATTCATTATTAACAAGGCTGTGGCCATTCCTTGGAGCTGCGGCCAGTCATATACATTGCGGTCGGTCTAGTACCTAGCGTGGAGAACAATACGCAGGTTTTTTATTAGTAATTTATTTAATTTGATGCGGACGTTGTCCTTTGTAATTAATGTTTTCAATTTGGAATATTGAGGTGGCATTCAAACCTTCAAATTGTATAAGGAAATTTGATAGACATTTTGAATGGAAGTGTATTGTACATTGCAATTGGAATATTGTTGGAAAAAAACAAGAAATTATATATATTGCTAAAAGAATTAAACAAAAGAATCAAATTCCAGCACTCAGAGTTTCTTTGCAGTCAATTTGAGAGTTAGAGCCAGGCAGGCTCTTTACAGCGACTTGGTGGTGAGGGGACGTGTGAACGCCAAGTCTCCGGTACCGGGACGGGGGGTTTAGGGGGGGTGGGTCCCCACGTTACACTGCAATAAACATAAACAAGATGCAAACCTTTTAAATCACTATCCATGTTAGAAGGCTAATATGTTTTTAATATTCTGCATAGACGAGAGCAAGGAAGTAACAGGAATTTAGTAGGGCTAATGGACCAATCAAAGCTGCTTTTTAATTTACATAAGATTTATCTCAGAAAATACTGGTTTCGTATAGGATTTCACTATCAATCAAATCAGAGAAAATGTCACTAAAGTGTAGTGCGTAGCAAGTCATAATCAACTTACAGGTCATTTCAAGGGGTTGTGTTGTTAAGGTCACCAGGAAGCATTTGATACTTACTTCCATTTGGAGACATGCTCCATAAGAAATGGGTCTTCCAAAGGTAATCCAAACAGTCTTTCTGGGTTTACATACTAAGCTGCTGTTGAATTCAAAATTAAAAGGTCCAAGAAAAATTTACAAATAGAGTTCCACATGAGCTAGCGTTGCAAATTGAAAATTGAACCAAAAAAACTTTTCAAATCATATTTAATCATATATTCATATATGATAAAATATGTACAATAGTTATAGCTTAATTTGTATTACATTTTTAAATAAAGGAAAGCATAGACTAGCATTATTGGATAACAACTATTAACTTCAATTCAATCAAATAAACATGACACTAGTATGACAAAATCATGTCAAAATGCTCCAAAAATTATAAAAACTTCATGCCATATTTGCATAAAATATATAGATTACAGCAGAAAATTCAATTTTTCTGCCAGTTATTAATGGAATCACAAAAAGACACATTTTAGTCCTTGTCAATCCACATACCTCTTCTGGTGTAATTGTGTACATCAAATTCTCAACTTTCTGAGCAAACTGAAATAGCTTTTCAAATTGCTGCCATCATGAATGCACATAGGATAAGCCAAATCAGTCAAGACGCAGTCTGAATCCAGTGCATGCTGGTAGATATCTTTGAAAAACCGAAGAAACAGAAATATCTTTTGAACAACAAAGAAAGAAAAGCCCCCTCTTGTGATAAACAAGGATAAAAAAAGATCTTTAAAACATATATGGTAAAATGAAAGTTGCTGTGTTTCACCTATAAGAATAGTAGATCAAATTCATGGGTGTCACTTATGTTTTTTTCTATCATGTTGCATTGCCACTAAGATAAGTAAGCTTACATAATTTATGATAGAGTTAATATATCGAGTACATGCTTGCTCGTATGCTTCGCTTGCTTGGTGGTAGAACTTTGCTAGTGTGGGAACCATATTTGCCTGCTCATAAAGGCTAGAAAATAAAAGGATACTTCACTATCAGCTGAAGGAATGGAAAATACCAACAAGATCTTGACAAAAAGAGGGAACATGTGAATATAAATATATATAGCTGAAAAAGGATGAATACCTGTTTTGAAATGCTGCATAATTTTCAAGGAGGACAATATCCGCATGCTTAGGGTCAATCTGTGCTATGCGCTCCAGAGTTGTAAACATGGTCCCAACCTGTTTCAAAGCATGGTGAGGCCTTTCTAAAATCAAGTTATTTGGAAAAAACTGCGTGCTAATAAATATTCAACAGTTCATGATTCATAAAGAAGGTAGCTCTTACACTCTGTGAACTAACAACATTAGTTTTAACTTTAAGTGCTCCAATCAAAGGACTGAAACTTACTATTCTAGAAGTACTATTCTTAAAATGAACTTGCGATGAAAAAAAAAGTATTAAGGAAATTAATTAATAGTAAATGAGAGTAAGCATGACCAGAAAATGATGCATGCCAGAAGAATTGACTTGGAGACAAACCCAAATTTGATGAAATCTCCCAAAGAAATTAAATTTTAATCAAATCCCCTCAAACCACGATCTCCAATTGCTGATTACAAGACTTATTGCCTCCCTAAGGCCTTCATGGAAATCTTAAAACACAAACTGGAATCAAAACTCATACAACAACAAAATCCCCTACTCTCAGACCATTCAACTGCATGAATACTCCTACAAAATTTTCAAGACTGATCTCAAATGTTTAGTTACAGTCCAAAAGCATGAAAAGAACCTCAATATCAAATAAACTAATTAATTTTCTAGCCTTTGGTGTAAGAAAATCCACCTGCAAGGCATCTAATTTAAATGCTCCTCCACAACTCCTTACGCCATCATAATTGGTTTTCAAATTCAAATATTCTGTCCATCAGTTTCCAACACCCCATTTGTATAGAAATAAATTAAAAATATATATATGAAATTAAATTCTCACACAGTAACTAAAATTGAGCTCCAGTTTACTGTCAGTAGCAATAAAACTATTAACCAGACAATAAAAGTCATTCACTGGATGTGCAAAACACTTATTGAAAACAATGCATTAGAAGTTTTTATGGTTGATGCAAGGTGGCCCTTGCACCCAGGATGTTCCTACATTAGACACCCAAAGCAAAAAAAAAAGTGAGCTTGGGCTCACAAAATGAAGTTGGATGGTTCAACCACCTTGCTAAGTTGTAAAGAACCTACAGCAAACGACATTACTGCAATAGGTTCTTTTGAATACTTCTTCCTCCTCTTCCAGCACTTAGCTTGGTCATTCCTCATCTTCATCTTGATTTACTTCCCTCTCTTCCTCTCTCTTATGGGACTCAACCCACCATTATGCAGCTCCAACCAAAATACACCTTTCCACTTTATCTCATCTACACAACCCTCAGCACCTGCGTTGTTTTTCTGTTTTTTTAACCAAAAATTGCATTGCTTTTTTACATTTCAATTATTTTCCCTATTTTATTTTATTAGATCAAAGAAAGAACAAACCCTACATTTTTGTTTTTGAAACAAAGTTACAAACCCTGCATTATGTTTTATAGAACGAACCCTATATAATTTTTTTGAAAAAATGTACATATTTTTTGTATTAATTAGTTTAATAATTATAAATTAAAATTCACAAATGTTCAGTTTTTTGTAAGTGTGTTATTGGAGTACCCTTGAGAAGTTCAAATCATTTTTTTCACAATGTCTACATCTAGAACCTCGGTTAGAAAAGACCCTTGTTGGAAACATGCTGATATTGAACATGGGCAAAAAAAGGAGGTGAAATATGCATATTGCAAAACAACTTATCATGGTGGCATTAATAGATTCTATCATCTTGCACGCATACACACCCATGATATTGTGGGACGTGATCATGCACCTACTAAGGTTGTTTGTGAGGTGTACATGCAATTAGAAACTTTTGACATGCAAAAAGAATTGAAAAAGAGGCAAAGGGAGGAGTCAGCGTGCATTGGTGGTGTTGGAGAGGCTTCTTACATGCCTCCATTTCGTCCTAGAGCTAGTGCTAGTGCTGTTGTTGGTGCTAGTGCTGGTGTTGGTGTTGGTGCTGGTGCTAGTAGTAGTGGTAATGAAAGTGTTAGTCTCGGTCCTAGAATTCGCAAATCTAGGATGGAATCATTAAATCTTTCCACAAAATACTCCTGGTTCTCAACTGTCGCTTGAGACCAAGGTTCGAACAAGGAGGCGCATGATGCAACTAAACTTACGATTGGAGACTATTGGTACTATTGCACCATTCCATTCATTGCAGCTAGGTAATTCTTATTTGTTTGATTGTTTTAAAATTTATAGTTTGCTTCTCTCTCATGAATTTTTATATTTAGATATATGTCGAATTAAAATTTAAAGTTAAACTCTTCATTTTACAATACTTATCTTATTTGATTTATTTGTGACGTGTGTAAGGTCTCCTTGTTGGCAAAAAAATGGTTGATGCCAATACTATTTGTGGCGCGAGGTTCAAAGCCCCTAATGGAGATGAGTTAAGGGGCTCAATTTTGAGTCAAAAGGTAGCTGATGTAAAAGCCACAATAGAGAAGCAGCGCTTGATATGGAGCAGGACGGTTGGACCAATAGAAGAAATAGGACACTGCTCAATTTTCTTGTTTCTTCTGCAGGTGACTGTACTTCCCTCAATGCATTAAATTTGATTTAGAGATTAATATTTTTAATTTATGCTTTATCGAATCATTGATTTTGCTTCTTTTTCAGGTGGCACTGTGTTCATGAAGTCAATCAATGCCTTAGGACATGTAAAAATGCCACATATCTTTGTGAGACTTAAGAGGAAATCCTACTTGAGGTGGGCGAGGAGAATGTGGTTCAAGTGGTGACTGATAATGCAGAAAATTATATTGTTGCTGGTAGACTTTTTATGGAGAGGCACCCAATAGCATTTGGACTCCATGTGTCGCCCATTGCCTTGACCTCATATTGGAGGATCTTAACAAACTTTAATGGAACAGAACATGTGTGGATATGGCCAATAAATATTTGCAAATTTGTATACAATCACACAGGGTTGAGGGAGTTGACTCATCCTGGAATAACTATATTTGCTAAATAATTTCGTCACATTACAATCAATGATTTGGTTTTGAGGAAGCTTTGAGGTATATGTGTGTTGGTGAGGAATCAACTTTCTCATCCTATGCTACGACTATTGTAGGGATTTATGTGGCGAATTGCACTTTTGATGAGTGAGGCTTTTCGACACTTTGTGCAAAGATTGCAAAGGGAAAATTTAATTCTAGTTAATTTTTATTCATGATTTTCTTTTATTTTCTTATTTTCATTCACACTTAATATTTCACAATATTTGTAGTTCACTGAGCAATTGGTAGTTCTCCTACAAGTTGTTGATGGGGAGAAGCCTGCAATGGAATACATATATGACGGCATAGACAGGGCCAAGGAGGCCATTAGAGTTGTGTATGAGGAAGTTCAAGGTAAGTATCATCCCATTTGGGAGATCATTGATAGGAGATGGCACCTCTAGCTTCACAAGCCCCTCCATGTAGTCGCTTATTTCCTCAATCAGCATTCCAATACCACCCTCATCTCAAGGCGGACGAGGAGGTTCTTAATGGGCTCTAATCAGTCCATATAGTCAGATAGTCCATGACATAGAGGCCTTTACTAATGCACAAGGAGAGCTCTTTTCTCATCAAGTGTGCAAAGATAGTCGGATGACATTGCAGCCTGGTAAAAATATATTTAAGGGCATAAATTAAGTAAATGAAATAAAATTTTCCTCTTTTTATAGTATTATTAGTTTCTGCTAATAGACAAGATACTTATGTATCCATTGCATTCTTTTTTTCTATTAGTTTAAACAGTCATCATATTAAATTAAAAAATTTGAACAAAAAGTCTAGTTTGTATTTATTTCTTAATTACATAATTATAAAAATATCATTTTGCTTTAATTTTATTGGTCCATATTGCAAACAGTCAGTGCAAAATTCAAATTTTCCTTTCTTCAAATTGCATTTTTTAATCTATTCAATTCACTACATCACATCATATGTCAAATGATATTAAAATTTTAGAACAAAAATATATACTATTATGTATGTCATTCATTTCGACTTTATTGTATATTTTATTTATTTGTTTTCGTAAGCGCAATTCATTTTTTTTCCTTTTCCTTTGAAACAAATTATTTATTTCTATAGTTCCATCGGACAAGAAATGGAAAAAAGTAAATCTGGAAAAATCTAAGAAAGTCTAGAGACATCTTATCTTCATTAATGACAGACCCAATCGCATGCAACTACTTGTTTTAGAAATCTATAGAGATCTGTAAAAATTTTATCCCGATTGAATGAAGTACTAAAGACTTATCAAATGAGAGAATGATGCCAAATAATTATTCTAACCTTGATTTTACAGCCATAAAACATAAAATACAGCTGCAAGTAGCTTCCACATAAACACTAGGCTACTACATGAAGCTTTCTCTACAGCAAAAAAATCTCAGAAGTGTGTGCATCTTTCAATTCTAGCTATTTAGGTAATTATTAGTTTTTCTCAGATATGCACTTTGCATAATAAGTTCGTGGTGTTCTTTTCTATCCTTTGATGTTTTGTGGATTATCTTTGTTTCCATTCATGCCATTTATGTGATAGAGATAAATAATTACAAATGCTTTTGGGTCACACCTATGGAGAAAACAACATGGTTTGAGAGGCTGAGGCTTATTTCACACATCATGGACCGAATCCTACACAATCCAGCCTTGTGATTTGACACGGAGTTTCAGGTGGCTGGAGTCCCTGAAATTCAAAGGCAAGCCGAGAGCTTCCATGTTTAACCTTATTCTGAAGGATTGGGGAGGGCCCACCAGGCCGTGGATGTTAATGTTTTGGCCTTTATGGCAAAGATCAACGCATTGGACAAAGTGGCAATAATAATAATTAATATATTGGATATATTATTGATATATTTAATTATGATAAAATCAGTTGGATAATAATAATAAATATAAAAAGTTATATTTTTTTATTAAGGATTGATTTTAATAATTAAATATGGAGCAAATAATATAAAAGAATATATTATTATTATGGACCCAAGTCAGCCAACTTGGGAGGCCAAGAGTTTATCTTAATATGCTCATATATTAGAGTGACTTGGAGAAGGTAGGAAGAAACCAAAAACATAACGTTGCCTTCTTCCTTTAGCAAGATCTTTGCATAAACGAATTAAAGAGTAGATTGGAGGCTACTAAGAGCAGAAAAACTAGGGCAGAATTGAAGGACAATTTAAGCAGCCCTAAAGGTCGAATTACGGCAGAATTAGAGCACCCTAAAAGGGCGAACTAGGGCAAATTTGAGCAGCCCTTGAAGAGCGAATTGAAGACTTTCAAGAGCTGATTCATAACAGTCATTGAGGACAACATTGAGGGACTAATTTGAAGAATACAAAGTGCAGATTTCAAGCCAACAAAAGGATAAATTCAGACCTTCAAATCCGGGTATTATCTTTCTTTACTTGAGGATATTTATTATATCCTGTGTCTTAGTATTTGAAAGACCTCTATAGATTGTATATTCCTTGCTATAATCTGAAAACATTAACATGGTATCAGAGCCTAGGTAGAGTAAAAGATCCATTTTTTCATATTTAGGAATTCAGTCTAACTCTTTCAAAACTAAGAAATACTATGGCAACCGAGGTTTGGCTCAAATAGTAATTTGACTTTACATCTTATTACATTTTATGAGGGTTTTGATTTGCATCAAGATCTA
>MU227061.1:117176-175922 GCA_018584345.1 Thuja plicata
GGTCCTACCTATGATAAGCCTAGCAAATCCTACCTGTCAAATTCCACAAGTCTGACAAACTCTATAAACAAAATTGCATTAAAAATCTTAAGAGGCATATAAAAGGATATCTAGGTCTTAATAGACCTAAATGACTTTTTCACTCATTTCACTAGCCCATTCTGATTTCTTGATCTCACTAAAAAATGAAATATTTGTGCATTTTGTGATGTGTTTTCTTCCTTTTTAAAAAATTTTTGGTAATTGCCGAGCTTTCAAGTCTAAGTTTAAATTGTAATCGGCTTGCCTAACACTCCAGATCCGAAGTGTTATATATATATATATATATATATATATATATATATATATATATATATTGTGAACAAAGATATCAGTTTGAGTTGGGTTCAGGTATAGATTTTGGATACGGAGGTATAATAACAAAAATTGCACTCTATAATTTCTATTATCAGGTTTTGCACTCATTTTAAGTGTTCCTACTTGGTTACCTTTTCAGCCATTTTCTAGCCTTTGTTTCCATTTTTTCTAGCCTTGTGTTTTCCCTTCACACCCAGCCTATCCCTACTGAACCTTTTTTTTATTTTTCCCTATGTACTTTGGTAGCCCCTTTCCCATGTATTTTACAACCCTTATCCCTGTCCTTCATATTTAGTCCTTATCCAACCTATTCAGCATTAAACTTTTGTATCAGACATTTGATGTGCTTTTTCTGCCCTTTTGGCTCTCTTTTCCTTATTTCTCACATCTCATGACCTATTTTTAAATAAAATGACCTCATTTGGCTGATTTCTCTCTTCATCATCCTTCCCTATGAAAAAGACCCTAAAATGAAATGCTAGGTACACACACCACCCCCAAGGTATAGCTCCTCCCTTGAGGAGCAGCCATGCAAATTTGTTAATTGGCCCCAGATTTCATCAGCCAAATATTAGGCCCTGCATTATCACTTTACCAACATGAGTTTCCCCAAAAACTTAGTTGAGCCTCCCAAAAATCTATATATATAAGCATTTCCTCCTTAATTTGATCAATCCACAATCAAGTTCCCATATGTGTGCTATTATTTCGATTGAGCTTTGGAGTGTTTGCTGGAGCTTTGAGTCCTTCCTTTGGAGCTTTGTTTTGGAGTGGAACCTAATTTTTGCCTTTCTTGGCTCTCCTTTACCTTCCTCCCCATTATATAGTGCTGTCATTTTCTTCCTTCTTACATCTTTAAAATCCAATTTCTCTCTTTATTTCTGTGTACTCTTCCTTTATCATCATCCAAAGCCTTCCTATTGATCCCCATCCCCTTGTATCTATCTCCTTGTCTTTCCATTCCAATTACTTGAATTAGGGTCTTTAGCATAGATCCACAAAGTTTCCTAACAAGGGGACGTGGGGATGTGGCAATGGATATTGGGGACAGTGGCAAAACGGCAGTTGGGGGGCAGCATTCATATACAAATTGAGGTGAATTGAAATCTTCAGGCAAAATCTACAATATAACATCTCTTCTAGTGCCCCATGGAAGGCAAACTAGTTTTTACAAGGTTAAAGGATGCAATCAATATGTAATGGGATGTGCCATATAGCAATTGACACGGCGGTGTTGATATACAAATTGAGGTGAATTGAAAGCTTCAAGGAAAAATCTACGATATCACATCTCTTCTAGTTCCCCATGATAGGCAAACTAGTTTTTACGAGGTTAAAGGTTGCAATCAATAGGTAATGGCAAGTGCCATATAGCAAGTGGCCTGGCAGCATCATAGACAGCGGTGCCAAAGGTGGTGGTCTTGTGGGGGGACATTTCCCCAAGTCCCCAAGACTCAGAAATGTCCCCCTCTAGGGAGATGGCATTTTCTGAGGGGGACGCATCCCCATGGAACACTTTAAGTTTTGAGGCCAAAAACTTTTTAGTCTTGTCATTAAATTTGTATATTTCCATTCTTCTTGACCACTATATTGCGTGTTGCCATTGCCATAGCCATATTACACTTGGTTTCCAGAAGTTAGTTTATGCGGGTTTATGTTGGAAGGCCCACAAGTTGACAATGGAGGCAGAGCCCCTATGACGCATTCTTTTACAATCTTTGTGGTTTCGCAGGTATTTCTGAGCTAATTCATGACAAGCTACCATACAAAAAGATGCATTACAAAACATTATAGACCTGTGGATGGTAAAAATATTGGAGTTGTAGGAGTCATTTATCAGCTATGCCCCTCTTAAGAGATAACTCTCTTTTTCGGAGGACAGCTCCCAGGAACCTTATCTCTTCTAAAAAACTTCCTCCTATCAGTCTGATCATTTCTTCTATTTGCAGATTCAGATTTTATTGCAGCCTTCTATGCTACTAAGTTAAATTATGGTTTTAGCAATTTGCCTCCTCTATCTATTTTCTCTATGTTTTTGTATGAATTGTATAAAAACCTTACAAGAAAAAATAGCCCTCCATCTGCACTTCATGTCAGAGCTGATTAGACGAAGATCGAGTCACAAAATCAGCTGTCCCCCTCTAAGGTACATCTGTTACCCCTAGAGAAAATGAGCAGTTAGAGTCCTCAGTTTGTGCTGCAGATCAGCAACAGCACCCTAAGCCTTTCATCTTCTAAAACTTACCCTCTATCAAGTACACAACTTCTGTTTATACTCATTTCAACTTTTCGTTTCTTTTAGGATATTTGAGTACACCAATATATCAAAAGAATTGGGATTATGCTCATTATTTAGTGAATGTAATAATTCATAATAATGTGAATGTAATAATTCATTATTTAGAACAAGGACATCACAGTATGTGGCTCAAAATGTGAATGTAATAATTTGTAGATTCAATGCTATATAGCTCGCATACACTGAAGAATGGAGTCACAGAAATGTACGCTAATCGCAGTATGAGAGAAGCACCAATAAATCACATTCTAAAGAATTCTGGTCCGATCTGGGTGCTAGCAAATCACTGGATCTTCAATGTCACTGGCAGACTGTAACAGCAGCTAAGTGAATGTTTATTCACCTCCCTGGAAATGACTTGTTCACCATGCTGAAAGGAATAACAAATCACATATAATTTGCACATGAGAATGCCGAACATGAAGTAGGTAATTCGCAGATGTAGTTTGCACATCAATGTTAATTCGCTGAGTATGTTAGTGATGTCAACTTGAACAGCAATGCTATAACTTTGAAGACTTCCCTGAATATTTCAGATGTACATCAGATCGCATATGTATTCGCTGCCTTAGAAGGGTTTCCCATGCATTATTACATGTTGAAATGAAGTCTTATATATACATGGCATGAGGGAGTTTTTCCAATGCAGTCGGCCCTCTTTTATTTAAAGAAACATTTGGCGTCAAAAAGTATAGGGTAGTACACACGTTTTATATTGCAAGGTGTTTTAATCTTATACGTTTGAATAGGGCCCAGTGTTAGCCGTGTATCGGACTTAGTCGGGTAGGCCGACGGTTACCACCGTCGGNCGAGGTTTATATATATGCTTTGTACTTTGTAATTAAGGATCATGTTCTTGTGGCTAATATGTACGTACATATTAGCCACAAGAACATGATCCTTAATTACAAAGTACAAAGCATATATATAAACCTCGAAACGGTGCGATCAAACGTCGCCACCCGTTCCCGACAGACGGAAGTAACGGACCGACGGTGGTAACCGTCGGCCTACCCGACTAAGTCCGATACACGGCTAACACCCAGCCCTATATCAAACGTCTAACCTTAAGGAGAGGGCCCAGCCCTTTAGTTTTTTTTAATTTATTTTATTGTATTTATAAATGCAATAGCCCGATACATTAAGTTAAATTACAGATATAACTTAATAATTTAACTCACAATTATTTATTTAATTTTCCTAATTAAATAAATAATCAATTCATAAATAATTTTTAACTTTCCAAATTAAATACATAATCTCCCCAATTCAATATATTATTTAATTCTCCTAATTAAATAATAATTTATTTATTTATTTCTCCAAAATAAATAATTAATCCATTAATCCATTATTTAATTGTCCTTAATTAAAATAATTTAATTCATTATTTAAATTTTCCTAATTAAAAATAATGAGCTAGAATCCGATCTAGCTACTAAACATTAACAGTAATGACCTCTCAAATTTCAATAGGCTGCAAGTTCTTCTTTGGCTAAACAGAATTGAAGCACATACATGTTTATCCACTCACTAAAGCATAACCAATTAGCTGCAAAAAAGAAAAAAGGGAAAAACTTGATCTATATCCATTTCAGCTTGCACCTCTTATTAGTATATCACATAAGTTTACTACAAGGAGGGGCAATGAAGACTTAACATATAATCCTAGAATGTGCCAACTTGAATGCACCTATTGTAGAGCTTGTCAAAGTCTAGTGTAAATGATGACAAGGCTCCTGCACATGATATACCTAGTGAGAGTGGCACTTCATTACCTTGTGATTCAAATGATGTTGAACCAAGTGTTAAGTTTGACCAAGATGCTTTTTATAAAGATTGAAAACCAAGATGAAGATTTTTTTTATATTATATTCAAATTCTGTAATTATAATGATTTCATTTGACTCTGGAATTTAACATTGAAATTTTGAACTATAAATTCAAAATCAATATTATTTTTAACACTTTCAATGATCAATGATGCAGGATTGTACTATCAAAAATCCAAATGTCATTATTATTAATATATGCTGCAATGATATGTGTGTATGTCTCTACAGTCTATACATATTTCACATCGGAAATGAAGTTCTAAATGTAGAGATACAATACAATTTACCTTGGTATATATGAAAGGACACCGACTTGCCTCACATTACGATCATTCCTCTCAATTTGATGGCAAGCTTCATCAACAAACTGTCAGCAGAGGAACAAGGATAACTACGACCATTCTCTCTAGGGAAACAGATTAGAAAAGTAATAAATTTTTATGAAGAAAATGAGAAAGAAATAATCAACCCTATTGAATTGTGTTGTGATTCTTGTTTGTAGGTCACCAAGCAATTGACGCACAAAACCAGCTGCATCAGCCTTTTGGCCTGAGAAATACCGCTCAGTAATTCCATGCATTGAGATACATCGCAAAGGATCAATTTTATAAGCCCAGTCCACAACTGCATAAAAGTCTTCCTGATTCCAAATAAGGAAGAAAACATGAATTAAATACTTTATCACCTGTCCACAATTAAGCAATGAAGTTTAAATACTAGGTAATGCACAAAAAGAACTAACTTGCCATATTTTGAGGAAAGAACTTGAAGTTATAAATTTTTACTCTTTAAAAGAAGAGAGCCAACAAATCACAATCTATACATGCCCAATGACTGCCAAATCTTTAAAACAAGCATCAACTATAAAACAAAATTTAAAATGATTATGTAATTCTGAAACAAGCATCATCCTTAAAATGGAGGTAGAATTATATTCTGATTGTAAGCAAGAAGCAGAAAAAAGGCTGGTACTTATATGGGCGGGCCAGCAGGTTTTTCCTTATTCTCCCAATACAAACAATGCATGCAACTCCATCAGAGAACATACCCTAGTGAAATAATACTGCATCCATATGATATGAAAATACTTGGAAATTATAAAACCATTTGAATTAGAGTTTTTCAAATGCATGCAAAACCAATGGTGATAGAATTCACTTTATCATGTTGTGCAGCACTTTTCCTCGGATACTTGCAATCATACATAGAAAACACCCATACTTGATGCCAAACATCATAATATCAAGAACAAAACTATCAAAAGTAAGATATTACACACTATTGATGAAACGCTAAAATTGATGCTTTCAGTGGTCAAGTCATACCACATACATATTGTTTTATGCTAAACTCTAATATCTCCTCCTACTCCCACATACTAGAACCTATATTCCTATGAAATGCATTTTCCCTTCCCCATGCCATTCCTCTGTTGTCTGATTTCTGATAACCAAGGACGGCTATGAAATGTTTTCTAGCCGTCCCCAATCATTTATTTTCTAGATGCCATAACTGTATGGCAAACAATCAATGGAACATTTCAGGAACATCTTTCAGGTTTCCTGCAGTTTCAGAAACACCTAAAATTTCCTTATACTTTTAGAAACCTTAGCCATTTCCAATAGTTTCTGAGTTTTAATACTATTTCAATTTTCAAATTTTGCTTGTCTCACATTTAGCTTCATAAGCTTTGATTTTCAAATGTTTCAATGTTGAATACTCTTAAGCTCTTAGCTCAATATAATAAAGTTCTTTAATTATTTAAAAAACTAATCGAAGTTCCAAACTTGTATATTTGTTTCTTGTACAATCAATATACATTCATATAATTTGGACATACCAGAAACCCATCTTGTCATCCCATCTCCGAAACTCTATATAACATAGACTGAAACTCAATATGCAAGTAGGCATTGTTTGACTGAGATTAAACTCAAAATCCTGGATTGATTAAAAAACATTAAAAATGGAAAGAGGTCCACAATAAAACTCATGAATGGTTAACGCGCATGACTCCGATGTTAATTTTAGGCATTATTCATTGATAGTTTCAAAATATTGTATTCAGAAGGGCTCACAGAGACATCAAGACTCATTTGGAGCAATTCTAAGGAACATCTAATAGAGAGATGTAATTATCTGAAGGAAGTCCAAAAATATTTCTCTAGAGGAATTAAAGGTTCACAAAAAGGATTTCAAGAGTTACATGACATCAACCGGAGTACTTCTTGATACCTAAGATGTCGGGTTCGCTAGTCCCGGGCCTCGATACCGGTCTGGTTCGCACCAGGTCTAGGTCCAGTCCGCCTATGGGTCCAACTAGGGTTTGTTCCCAGGCGGGTCGATTCTTCCAAGTTGAACTTGAGTCAAACTTGGGTGAATCAAGGCAGACCACTGACGAACTGGGTGCAAAAAGCAACGAAAGTGACATTTCTTTTGCAAATTTAATTGTTTTTTGGAGTCCACAACCCTATAAAGGTCATTCTAAAAGACTTGAGTTGGTTTTTTTGCTCATTTGTTGTGCAAAAAGTTTGTTATCTTGAGGTGGAGCAAAAATTTAGTTTTCATAGTTGGTTGAGCAAGAGGGATTTGGAAGATCGATTTTTGAAGCTTGATCAAGTGGTTTACATAGGTGGTTTTCTTTATTTTTTTTATTTTTATTTTGTTTAAGTTTTTTTTCACTTCTCTTTAATTGTCCATAAGATCTACCTTTTTTTATTTTTCATTCTCTTGTTTTTGTTTTGAATGTGTGTAAAATTTCTTTCCATAGGAATTAGAATGCCATCTACCTCTTCCTCCATAGGCACAAATGAATAACACAAAACATATCCAAATTTTGATTCTCCTCTGTGGGGGATTCCATTGGAAATACCACGGATGTGATGTAGAACGGAATAGTTCATATTATCAGGTGGTACACCATTTGTGTGGATTCCCAAGAAGAGTCAAAAAATGCCTTGGAAAAAAAAGCTCCTATACCAAATGAGACAATGTTAAAATATATCATGGAGCATGGAGAAGCAGAAGAGAGAGAAGCACATAAACAAAATTTGCCCGTTAAAAGAAATCAAAGGGAATGCAGACCCCATCTTCGAATATTGTGGTAGAAGACCAACCATTTTTTATTACCAGCGCTGAGCCTAAAATTGAAAGTGAAGCACCCATTGCGCGCAAAAGAAAGGGACCTTTGGAAACTTCATTTCAAAATGAATGTCGAGACATTGCTGACCAAGATATAGCAAGATGCATTTATATAAATGGGTTGCCTTCCAATGTTGTTTGCTCCCCATACTCGAAGATGTTGAAAAGTGTCAAAGAAGCTCCAAGAGGGTATAGGGGTTGAAGATGCATTGAAGCCCATAAGGGATTCATGGATTGAGACAGGCATATTAATTGTTTCAAATGGGTGGAAAGATTCAAGAAATTGTCCTTGATCAATGTCATTGTATTGTCCCCTAAAGGGGCAATGTTTTTTAAAACCGTGGATTGTAAAAGGCAAGTAAAAGATGGGCAATTTATTCTTGATATTCTCATCTCTGCCTTTTAAGACAGTGAGACCTAGAAACATTGTTCAAGTCATAATGAACAACGCAAAGAATTGTAGAGTTGCTGGTTTGTTGGTTGAAGAACGATATCAGTGTATCTTTTGGACACCTTGTGCAGTCCACTCAATCTTATGCTACAAAAGATTGGGAATAAAATTAGGCGGATCAAAGAGGTGTATGCATAGGCTGAGGACAACCAAATGTTCATAACCAACCACCACATGTCTCAAGGAATTTTCAGATTATTCTCAAGTTTGGAGCTATTGAAGGTAAGTGAACTTGAAGTAATAATTTAATTTTAAAAAACTAAAATTAGTATTCACATTTTCTGATTTTCATAATTTGATTGTGTAATGTGTATTCTTCTTTAAAGTTTGTATTTATTTAATTATATTTTTTTGCTTTAATTTTAATTATAGGTTGTTGAGACTTGTTTCCCATCTAACATAATCGTCTTGAGACTTGCGAAAGTGAAAGTGGCACTTTGTAATATGGTGATCGGCCAAAATTGGCCTATATGGAAGCAAAGCAGTAGCGAGAGGACAACAAAAATTAAATAAAGGATACTAGATGAGTCATGGTGGGAATGTGTGGAGTATCTCCTTAGCTTCACCGAGCCAATTATGGGCATGCTTCACTACACTGACATGGATAGGCCTTGCATTGGAAAGGTGTATGATGGCATCAGCTCAATGCTAGAGAAGATGAAGAAAATCAAAAATCTGAAGAGCAAGACCTTAAGGATACTTTCTTCAAACAATTGCAAGCAATTGTTCTAGAAAGATGGAATAAGATGATCACTCCACTACATCTTCTTGCCTATGAATTGACTCCAAAATACTATAGCGAACAATTTCTTGATATGCCATGAAGGCTTCCACCATATAGAGAATTAGAAATGTCTGATGGGTACAAGGCAACATTCCCTAGACTTTCCTGATGATGATGATGATATGTGAGATTTGATTACAAATGAGTTCAGAGAAATTGTGTATGTAAAAGGTTTATGTGTTGACGCTCTTAGTCATTAGTTTAATAAGGACCTCCATGGCCAACACTTCCAATTGCTACAGCCCCTCGCAATCAAAATTATATCACAAGTTTTAATTATAATTTTAATTTACTTTGTCTACATAGGTTGCTAGTAATTTTATAACTTTAATAATTTAATTGTTCACTTTGTCTTGTCTTCATAGGTTATTAAGTCATCTACATCAAAAAGAAATTGAAGCACATATTCTTTCATCCACTAAGAAAAGTGCAATAGATTGCAGTAAAAAAGAGAGAACTTAGTATATGTGCACTCCAACTTTTGTCTCCTTTCACCCAAGCAAAATGAATACAAAGAAGAGGAGTAAAAGATATGGGATATAAATGCAGAGCATACGGACTTGGATGCTTTCACTTCTCATCTTGCGATTGCTGCATTTGAGGACTTGGACAGTGAGAAAGCTATTGGTGCAGCTCATCCCATTGACCTTGGCACTATTTGTGAAACAACTAATGCCATTAATGAAGAAGAAGATATAGATAATCCATTTGATGATTAGAACTTAGTATAAAGTTCCAATTGTTGAAAGTTGAAACAATGATACTTGAACTTGATACTATTATTTTAATATTTTGATGTTGAACTTGAAGTATATAATGCTACGATGGTATGATCGTGATGTTATGATTACAAGTTTATGGATTTCTTGTTCTTTATATGATACTATGTAACGTTCTAATCTTAATTCATGCTTCTAGGTTGTGTGTGTGCACGCACACACATATATATTACATGTTTTCGTGCTAACGAACCCAAACCCTATTTCAAAATTTTGTCGTATCGCAATCCGGTTCTTTGAACCCGTATCTAAACCCTAACCCGAACCGACAACTTAGCTTGATACTACAGGCTACGTATTGCAATGTCCCCTTGTTGCACCTAGTTAGAAAAAAACAAAAAAGACATTTTTTTGAAAAAAAAATAGCAAAATACAAAAAAGAATTTTTTCAAAAACGAAACAAAAAAAGCAAAAAAGTTTGTTTTGTTAAGTTTATACCAGAAATAAAGACAAACAGCAATAGATAACAAGAATAACAAGACACATCAGATATCCTGGGTAAACCCTCCTTGAGGGAGAAAAACCCAGCCACAAATAAATCACTTATATACAAGGTTACCTGGAGACTAGGAGATTTGGAGGTCTCCGGTACTGGTACCAATACCGGTACGGGTATTTTTAAAAAATAGGAAACGGGTACTTGGAGACGGCAAATTTTTTTTTATAATACAATTTAATAATTTCTAAGAAATACCATAGATTCATAACATAGTGCTTTGAAAAGAAGAACAATGGATAGTTATAAGTATGAACATTGAACATTAAAAGTTTAAAGAGTCAAAGACTAATACTAAATAGTAATGTCATATTAATATAGAGTCAAATGGTTCAAAACTCCCATTGCATATCTCATAGTCATATTTGATTTCTGAATATCGCATATGATCATCATCATATCAGATTAATAATCGCTGAAATTATCATTACATTTTGAAATTTGAAATTCAAAAATATATAGTTTGATGCTGAATCGCTGATATGCAAACACAAAACTCAGAACTGTAAACAAAAATCAGATCTATCTAGTATCATCTACTCCACAAGATTGTGATCATCCATCTCAAGGTCTTCAGCTATGATGTTGTCCAGAAAATCACCACTCTCCAACTCAGGTTCCTCTGATGGTAGTACAACTGGGGGCAATTCATTAAGCCATCCGGTTCAACTACTTCTTCCACCATGGTCAAAATGAGTTAGATCATTTAAAATCCCCTTGCTAAAAAAAAAATTTAAATGAGGGTCAAAATCATAAAATGACTTAATGTTGTATTTAAAATTTGTTTTTTAATCAGGAGACAGACAGGAGACTTCATTTTTTGGAATCAGAGACTCGGATTCTTCAGGAGACTTTGCCATGAAGTCTCCAGCCATTTTTTAAGTCTCCGGAGACGTGTCTGGAGGGGGGGGACGGGTCTCCGGGTAACACTGCTTATATAATGCAAGAATAGAAGTATGAATTACAATTTGGTCAATACCAGTTTGAACTCAAGCAATGATAATAACCAGTAATGAATCCTCCTTTGAATGATCTCCTTGAAGCAAAAAAAACATTAATCTAAGAACCTAATACTATAACCTCCTTGACGTATTATTCTCAACTTGACACTTCATCATCTTCATAATGAAGAATCATTCAGGATCTCCAAAAGGTGTCGATACAAAGAGGCAGCCGTTACAAAATAGAAGATGAAACAAATAGACAACTTTTATGAGACAAATCAGCAGCGATAAGTAATTTATATATTTGAATTTTGGCAAGAAAGAAAAACTCCCAACGCTATATCATCAACGGTTTTTCCGAAAAAATAACGAAAAAGCAAAAAAGTATACATTTTTTAAAAAACAAATAGAAGAAGAAATGTTTTTTTTTCGAAAAATAGCAAAAAAGAAAAAAGTGCTTTTTTAAAAAAGTGGCAAAAAGCAATACGTTTTTTTTTTTTTTTCTGAAATAGATTTCAAAAGCTATAAAAGGCATATTGAGGCTCTCATTTGGTATGCTGAAGTCGATACTTAATGTTATGCTGTCAAAATGATTTTGGAGTTCACACTTTGACTGATTGAGGACAATATCCCTCTTTGCGATTGCTGGTTTTAGTGCTGAAATAACCACCCTAGCTGGTTAGCTCTCATAGTTGCAGGTTTGTGTTCTTGAAGCTTTCAAGAAAGTTTTGATTTCGAGTGATGAAGTACTTTGCAGTTTTTTGATGTCGGTTTCTACAAATTTGGTGTACTGTGGTTTTCAACTATATGGTCTGATTTTCTTAGTTTAAAATCAGACTTGTCAAAGTCCTAAAATCTGCTCATTGTGACGACTTCATATGAGGTATTAGCTGGTTAAGTTTGAATATTGATTATTGGGGTTTTTGGCACTTGCATATGCCCTTTCTTGTCAGTTTTGAGTGAGTTTGTTGCATGATTTATGGTCTGATTTAAATAATCATAAATTCTGATTTCAATTTCTTACCTTTGATATTGTAATTGAAGCTAACTCCATATTTGAAGGGTTTCAAATATCTTATACTAGTTTTCTAATTCAATGGCGATAGTGTCAAATCCCCACTTAATTGACTAAAAGGCAATGGTTTAAATCCACCACTCCATATAATTTAATGTTGTCAGCATTGCATTTGTTAGTTTATGTATTTGCATGTATCAGAAGCTAAATGTACTCGACGTACAATGCCTATTTTTATGTTTGATAATATTGGTTATCTGTCAATGTATTAATTGTTCATTGGTCATCACTCTTAGGTAGTTGTAAGTGTTGGTTGGTTGATGGTTGTGTCCATCTTGGCAACCATCGAGTCCTTTAAATATGTTGTGTACAGCCAAGGGAGGGAGTAGTGTACAGTCGGACGAACTGTAATCCTTAGCCGACCATCTCTGGTCTTCTTATCTGTAATGAATTCATCAGAGAATAAAGATATATTTTACTCCTATATCTAGTATGCACTGCCATTTGTATTATTATTTCATGTAGGTAAGTTACCAGGCATAGCAATAAACATTTAGCATCATTGCCTTAAAAGAAATCGGGTCAACATTGCATGATTCATGCCCTTGGATCCCAATAAAGGCGAGAAGAGGCCACAAGATGGTCAAGACCAAGTGATTAGACAATCTTTAAGGATTGTAGACCAAAGAGAACGGAGAAGATTACGAGAAACATTTGAGGAAAATCTAGCCGTGTGATTCCCAAGTCGGAGTACTTCTATACAGTTAACTTCGGATCAGGAGTGCAAAGAATGAAATCTTGAACTAACAAACATAGTGCATGGCATTGAGAATCTATCCATCTCAGGAGAACCCATAACTAGAGGATCTGAACCAAAGACCCTCAAACGGAGGGAGTACAAGAACAAGTTAGAGCCTGAAAGTTCCCGAGGTGTTGGGGACACTATAGGTGGACGTGTAGAGGACGTGTACATGGCCGAGAGTGCAGGGAAACCACCGAAACGTAGCAGTCGCAATATTCCACCCTAGTCTGATGCACAAGGAAGCAAGTGAACGAGAAAGATGACTCCTTCAACAAGTTCAATTGTGGATCGGCACAAATTGTTTAAGTTCACGAGGACTGGGTTAGAAGATCCTACAAGGCACTGGATGACGTGCGAGACTATCTGAGTAGCAAGCGGTCAGGTTGACAAGGACTATTGGTTGAGAGTGTTTCCAACAACGCTACGAGGTACAACCATCGAATGGTTCACAGAACTGGATGCTTCATCCATAGCCGCTTGAGATGCGCTCAGGAAGGCATTCAAGGTTGAGTTTAAATTGATACGAGACGACAATGAGATTGTTGCCAAAATTTATAATACCAAAAAAGGGAAGAATGAGAATGTACGAGCTTACAATCGTAGGCTCAAGGAATTGCTAGCCAAGTTGGAGGATCAGCCAGCCGACAAGTTGAAGAGGTGATTCATTGAGGGGTTGATTCCCTCATTGCCCAAAAAGATGGTGGTACCTCTATCCTCGTATGCCAATGCCTATAATCGAGCGATGGACATCGAGAGTGAGAACAAGACATACTCCCGAACGAAGAGGAAGATGCATGATGACAATAGCACCAAGGGTAGTAGCAATGATGAATTGACAACAGTCCAGGCCCTACAAAAAGATATGATGAGAATGATGAAGGAATTAAAGACCGAGAAAGGAACCAATAAAGAAAGTAATGAACTATGGTGTACTAAGTGCAAAATTGAGGGGCATACGAAAGGTAATTGTCCTAAAATGATGTTTTGTAAGATTTTTCGGGTGATGGGTCATTCAATCAAGGAGTGTCCATATAATTTAAAAACTAGAAGTAGGCAAGTACTCTTCACACAGGGAGAGCACTCCATCAAAACCACAAAATGTATTCCTAGGTGGTTATGGAAATCAATGGTAGAATCAAATACAGTACAACTCAAGAGGACGACCTATCATACAGTGTCGACAAAGTAGCGAATGGGGAAACTTTGTAAGAGACTGCCAGAATAAGAAATACAACATACAATTATTGTACAAATGATGTGGACTTGGTGACCATTAAGAAACCAATTGCTTGAAGAAAAAGTGTATTGATATGTTGGACGCGGAAGAACAAGACATGGCAGTTTTGGCAATCACGAGAGCACGGACAAAGAAGCTGGTGTACCTAGACCCTTGTACGAAGAAGGAATGACTCTAAGAAGCTAGATCAAAAGTTGAACAAGTGAAGGCGAGGGAACGAATAACCTCCAATGTAACAGCAAGTACATCAATGCAATTGGAGTTAGAGAACATAGTTTGGCAAGTGCTACAAACAACCATACCCATCAAGGTGGCAGACCTTACAACTATGCCACAACTGAGAGTGGCAATTAACAACACGATTGGCGACAACACACTCAATCAAGAACAATGTAAGCCACAAGGGGAACCAACAGCGAAGTCACCACTCGATGACAACCAGGCCACCAACCCTATGTTGGTGACGATTGGAAGGAAGCCAGTCGCGTCGAAATGGAAATAATATGGAGAAAGCTGACAAGTACCATCGTGGATGGAGGCTCAAGAGTCAATGTACTTCGGAGCAAATTTGGAAGTGCCTACGGAAGCCAACACTCTAGCCACAAGAATTCCACTTGGTGGGTGTCAACCAACGTGGAAATAAGTCGGGGAATTTGAATGGACAAAAGGTAACAATTGGCACACTATACTTTTCCTTGGATTTTGTAGTTATCTAATTGGAAAAGAAGGCATATGACACGCTTCTCAGGAGAGGTTGGTTGATTGTTGCAAGGCGAGTCACAAATAGAAGCAAAACACACTCTCAATCGAGAGTAAAGGGAGGAAGTATGTCATCGATATGTAAAATCAGGCGATGAGTGAAGAGTTGGCATCCTCTGAATCAAAGTCAGAAGATAGAGTTGGGAATGGACAAAAGGAATGACATGGAATCAAATGACGAAGGGGTGCTTGAACTAGAAGATTGTTTTGAAGATGAAACGAGTACGTTGAATGGATTATTCCATTGGCAAATGGAGGACTATGGGGTATTTCGCCAACTTGCAATTTTCTTGAAGCTACGACTCTTGGTGAATAGAAACTGATGGAAGTGTGTAAATTTATGGACAATAAACCTAACAGTTTGGGGATGGAAAATTCAAAGCGAAAAATAATGAAGATTACGCAGAGGCCATTGTTTAAAACCCACTCTCGGCAAGGGTAGGTTTGTTTTTGGTAGATTCAATATTTGGCACATAAAGCACAAGTACAAGTAAAAGCGACTGGATTGAGATTTCGAAGGGTGGTACGCAGATTGGTGACCATAGAACTCTAGAGAGCAAAACAACAAAAGCACCATCAGTACGACACAAGGAGCCATCCGTACAACACAAGCAATCCGTACAACATGAACCACGAACAGATCCGAAGCTTTATTCTTCACCGTACAAACATCGAATTTTGCTTGTCAACAGAGCCATGTACGGAGACAACTTGTCGTACAACATTCCCTACAAGTTTCAATCTTGTCATATGGCGACGTACAACCCAGTCATCATTTTGTACAACAGAGTCCTCTAATGATGCAGCTACCATACGATATACAAACACAATCTCACTCTTGCTTGCAAATAGGTTTGTCGCACAACATAATGGACCTATTGATGTGAGTTTTGTTCCACTACAACATACAGAATCGAATACTTAGTATTCCAGGATGGAACACCAAATCTCCAACTCCTTCTTGAATAAGGATGCTCATATGCTAAATAATGTAGAGGAAATGTGTGATCAAATGAGACAACCTCAAGGTTCTTTCTTATTGTGGACTTTGAATCAATTTTAATGATGTGATATGTTGGTTATCACAAAGGGACTTATGTTATTCATTCAATGGATATCAACTTGACTTTAACTTCTTCAATCAAACGACTTGCAAAGAGATAAGGGTTTAGAAAGCTACTCTACTCCTAGAATGCAAGAAATTATGGATGTCTTTGTGACTCTACTAGACTTAGTTTAGCCATCAACATCAACCAAGTTAGTGCAATCTCCTAAGGTAAATGTAAGATGTTCAAACTACCACCATTCTATTAACACCATCCATCAATGCATATCAATGTGCAAGCAATAATTGAAATTAAGTTCATATATATATGTCATTCGACCACGAAAGGCAAACTTACAAGTAGCAAGTAGCTAGTGTCTTGGTCTAAGCGAGTTCACCAAAGAAACATCCAAAATCACTTCCATTCAACTAAACATTACTTCTAATCTACTCTAAGTGAGGAATTGAAGAAACCATGCAATACTCCAAAGCAACACAAGTAATCCACCATGAAGACCAACAATGAATCAACAATTACTTAGATAGTATTATGACAACAATTTCAACAAGTCTCCTCCCCTACTCTACTTCTACTCTTAATCTAATATCACCTCTCTAATGCTAACTAACTGTTACAAATGAGAAGGTCTTCTCCTTTTATAGTTGTTCAGTTACAATGAAGGGCCAAGATCGATTCAAAATTTAGGGCCAAGATTAACCCATTACAAACCCTAATTAGGGTTTCCACAGTATCATCCAATTACATGAAGGCACCACCCTATGGGCCAATAAGAAAATTACAATACTTTTGAGAGCCAATGAGAAAATTGTACACTTGGCATAATATGATTGAACATGCAAGTGAAATTTTCTGGTTGATTGAAGACAAGTGAGCACCACCTCAACATTCGTACCTCATAGACTTGAACAATTCTTTGGTGATGAGAAAATATCTCTTGATACTCAACATTATCAAGCCTCCAATTGTGATGGCATATTCCCAAATTGCTTCATCTTCTCAAATTTTCTCCATCTTCGTTCTTGGAAATTTTCTCATTGTTGTGATTTGAACTTGATTGTACTTGCAAACTTGAATCTTGAACTTCTTGAAATGATGAAGTATTTCATGTAGCTGAATCCTTTAAAAATAAACTTGGATTTCCAAAGGAAATTCAAGTTGATGATAATTTTCTCTCACTTGTAAGCTTGTCAACTTGTTTTTTCACCATCTTGATCTTGCCTTGAATTTGCACTTTGATATTCTGAATTTGAATCTCCTTCTCATTTGAAGTCCTCAAGCTTGATCGTGTCGGCATCCACTCTTCGCCTTCCAAACCTCCCCTTCAACAACAATTACCAAAAAACAACAGAGATTGCATTAAGCTCACAAAATTGATGAGTATAAATGAAATGAAGGAAAGCTTAAAATTTTCATGAAATGAAATTGCATCTAGATTCCACTTTTCCTCTACATCAAAACAAGGAGGCAAAATGCATTCCATTTCAAGTTCAAGATCAAACTTCTCTTGCAAATCCCAAGTTTTTTATTTTATTGATAAAATGATCTTAATCTTGCAACTTGAAATGGATTCACTTAAAATCTGGAAAATAGACAAGTTTTTCAATATATGACTGCCTAGATTGTGATTTTCTCACCACCTTATCTCTGATTTTTGGAGAAAATATGCTTTAAATATCAAAGATTATTCTCTTGAGCCACCAAAAATAAACTTGCTGCTTTCACAAACTAATTTGCTGCCTCCTATAAAGTAAATCACTGCCTTCAAGATGATAGTTTGGTGCTTCCTTGGGATAATTCGCGTTGATTAGTTGCCTTAGGAAGATACTTCACTGTAAATAGCAGAGGTGGATCTGCTTCTTGTTTGATGTTGAAATGAATCAAAGTTCCTTCCTTAAATAGGCGATTGGGTGTTTTGAAGGGGTATGTCTCAAAGGGGGCCGACTTGGTCCTTTTTCACTAATTGAAGCATTTTAATTAATCTCCTTCCCTTCCTTAATGCAGACCGGCATTTTTAGGAGGCAATAGATGTATGTTTTAGTCATCAATTATCCATTAAATCGCACCCTTTCCCTCTCTTATCGATCAAGCATCAGTGTGGGTGGAAATTTAGTATATTGGGGATGGTGGAATCTGCCATCCTTCAAGGAATCTCCTTTGTTTCATTCAAACTCCAATCTTGATCTTCCTGTTAATATGTCATTTGCTTTTCACTTTCTTCCTTTTCATTCACACTTGGAGACTAAAGACAAGTTTTTAGCACTAACAATGCAGGGCGGGTTTCAAGGGTGCTATAGAGGACTATGAATCCTTGGAGGTCGCAAAATCCTCCACCTCCAAGGATTTTCCTTTATTTCATTTTTTCACACTCAAATTTATCCCTCAAAATTTGGCCTAATACTGATTTTTCATCCTTTGTTAACATTTTATCAATTCAGTGTCATCGATCTTTATTCTATGCAAATTGGAAGGCTTGGTTTGCGTTGGCATCATACCTATGGCAAGGCATAATTGGAGGGTGAGCAAGGATTATGAATCCTTGGAGGGTGGTAGAACCCGCCAACTCCAAAGGATTTTGCTTCGTTTCAAACTCCTCATGCTTTAATCATGCCTCCATTGAGTTCGTTTTGTATTTGTTCCAATCAAGACATTGAATTGCCTCTACTTGAAGGCGGAAATATGTCCCTCTCCATGATTAAGAATCCTAGGAGGTAGGCGGATTCCGCCACCTCCTGAGGATTATTTCATTGCATTGAAACTTTACCCCTGTGCTTGATTTTATGCCAACTCTATACATTTTCAATTATGACTTTTTCTCGAATTTGGTTTCAATGTGAGTTTATATTCAATCGAATCTGATTTGGGCTTCATCAAGTCTGATTTCATGCTATGTTTCCACCTTTCCTAGTCTGATTTTCATTCCCCCCTAAGATTTGACCTCCAAACTATGCCAATTTGCCTCTAAAAATGACCTTGAGACTTGTACATACGCAAAATCTAGGAGTAGGCCAGGATTACAAGTCATGGGAGAGGGCAGAAATTTGGGGCATCAAAGGATTTTGGATCCTAGAGGGCAGGCGGATTACCATGCTCTGCGGATTCTATCTCATGTAGTTTTCTGCCCATACTTAACCAATTTTGTGCTTCTCCCAAGCCTTATCAAGCCTATCAAAGTGAAATTGCAAGGGGTATCTTGTCTATCGGTTACACTTGGTCAAATTGGATGTTAATACCCCCCATTTATCCATCTCATCATGCTCATCTTGTTCAAACTAAAGCCCAAGGACTTGACTGATGTTGATCTTTCACTCCCTTCCCTAACTTTACTAAACTCTCCTCACTGACCAAAGAGACTTGCCACTCTCTACAGCGAAGCAAACAAGAGCAAAGGTAAAAGAGGTTTCCCCATTTGCAATGGGGCGATGGTGTGAAAACCTCACAACAAGGCCCTAACACTACCCCCTCCCATACAGGGTACAGAGTCTTTCTTAAGGCGTATGGACCTTGACACCATCCCTTCGTACGGCCTCAATTTTGTGCACGTTGGTTATCCATCATGTTGTACGATGTACAGTCGCAAGTTGGGAAATATTAGTTATTCCATCATTCTCCACCCCCCAATCCTGTCATACAGCCTACATAAGCAATCAACAACTTTACCATACCAATGTGGCACCTCCATATCATACTGGTACAGCTTGCAACAAAGCTCCTCCACAATATACAGGTACTTGTTTTGTGGTATAACGTATAGTGTACGGGACATATTACTGACTTGTGGTTTGACAAAGTACGGGTATGTGGTTTGTGGCATTCCATACATCTCCAAGAGAAGTTTGAACATTGTTCTAGTTGCATCGTATGGCTTCTCATTTATTCTATACAGCAACAAGTGGATCAGTACCACAATCTTATGCAATTTCCTTAGGACAACTTCTAGTATGGCGATCAATTCTGAAGTAGTACGACATGATCAGAATTTTGACATCATACATTGGTTACACACTACAAAATCTCTATTTTTGGGCTTAATCAATATTCTTTTTGACATCTTAAAAATTCAAGAAAATGATGTACGCCATGGAGTTCTATGTGGTTATGAAGGTGTTAAATTGGTCTGTAACGCCTCAACACCCTGCCTTGATGGGGGCGCTACCCCTTGACCCCATTGGCAGCACTGCCCCAGACTCCCACAAGGGGCACTGCCCCTCGACCCTAATAGGGGTGTTGCCCCCAAACCCCCATTTGATTTTTGAAGTACACTACAATGTTGAGTTTGCACAGTACAAGTCAGTATCTACACTTTTGCCATTAGTCTTCCCAAATATTGCTTGATGTATACTTGTCATTTGGAAAATGACTTTTCTTTTGGGGGGGATGATGTAGTCGACTTACAATGCCTATTGTTATGTTTGATAATATTGGTCATCCATGAATGTATTAATTGTCCATTAGTTGTCACTCTCAAGCAGTTGTAAGTGTTGGTTGATTGACGGTTGTGTCTCTCTTGGCAATCGTCAAGTCCTTTAAATATGTTGTGTACCACCAAGGGAGAAGCAATTATTGAGTGAGACCAGCCTTCTCTCTAACGATTATTTCCATCAAAAATCACCATTATTTTGTGGCTCAATTCACCTTCTGTCACGTGGATACTCCTGACCAAGAGCTACCGGCACTTGTTTTTGGCAGCAATTAGCCCATCAAATTCGATATTCACTATTTTTGACTGACGACTTCTATGCATGGAGATTGGATGTTGATAAGGTTGTAAGAGGAAGTTTTCAGCCTTTTTTTTTATCGACATTACTTCTTGCTTTAAAAGTTCCATGTGCTCGTTTTCTACAAGATCATGCCAAGAGACATTGAAGGAGATTATGCACAGCATCAAATCAAGACATTGAGGCGAGTCTGAAAGTTAAGATTTAATAGTTTTATTATTTGATTTATTTTAGGTGTCTTATTAGTTGTAATAGAAATATTTTGTGTCAAGTCAAACTCAAGTTGTGTCATTCTAGAATAGGATCCATTTTCTAGAGTTAGTACTTTTTATGTCATCAAAAGTGTGTGAATGTAAAAGTGTTCAAAATAAAAAATAAAATAAAATAATGTGTCAATTGGAGTGCATGATCAGTGGTACCCAACACTCCTAGTAAGAAATTCACATCAAGGGGAGCAAATGTATTATTTCCTCACAATTCAAAATATGAGCCTAAAAAGCCAAATTCGCTAAGTAGCAAACTAATTGGAGGCAGGAGGCAACAGAGGAAGGAGGACAATCGGCGTGCTCTCATCAATCACCCAACGATGGGGTCGCTCGTCAGCTTTGGTGGCTTTTCAATTTTTATTTTTTTCAATGTTCCTGGTTGTGTGAATAAGTGGAAATTTCACATTGTGGGGGGGAATAATACACACTGTTCAATCCCAGTTTGTGATATGTATGTCGATTTTTTCCCTGATTTACAAGCATAGTGGCGAACAAAAGCACCAGAGTAAGTCCATTCATGGATCTCGAAAGGGTTTGTGAGAGGATCCAGAAAACCACACAATGTGGATAGTAGATGGGTTCCTATTCACGTCAAGGTTTGTGGTAAGCCTGTTTAAAACCATGGAAGGAGAGAGACTTTCGTTTGAATCAAGATCATGAGCCACAAGAGTTGGTTTACTGCAGTGTGAAGTGCTAAGGTGGAGAATGTGGACATCATCGATATTGTAAACAGTTGTAAAGGAGAGCAGCCAGCTACAGAGATCCTCTGCCTGTTGAACTTCGTGGAAGTATGGTCGGTCGGTGATAAGTTCACTGAAAGTGAAAGCAGGATATGTTCACGTATGTAGGTGATCATGCGCAGCAATATCCAGATAGCAGTATGCAGACATAAAAGTATGCATAGGCATACAATTCTGTTTCCAAGTTGTGTGATGATCTTTCTCTCCATGTTCACACTAATGGGGGTGTTAGAGATTAGTGTTCACATTGGTTAGAGTATTAATGTGTGTGAGTTGTTATCACAACTCACATAATTATTATGGGTATTGCATTTGTTATAATTTGGTAATGAGTTGTTAAAACAACTCAATATATTTGAGAAAGTTGTTTGGGTAGTTTCCAATAAAATAGGATATGTCAGTCCTATATATGTAAGATGTATTGATTGGAAATTAAGAAGCACATACTATATTGTTAATTATTAAGCTTGTCTATCTCTGCCATATTTTCCAATTGAGGAAACATCACTGGAAAAGGTTATTCCTTAAGCTACCCAGTTATACAGCAATATTTAGAATCTGTCAGGTTGCAGAACCTCTGACTCAGAAAAACTGCTTTATCCTTATAGCCTAGATACATAACTCGAAGGTTAGGACGATTGATCTGCATTCCCTTCATCCGAAGTACGTTAATCCACAGAACATAACCTTACCCTGGTTGGGTGTAGCATTGTAATTCAAACCTCATATTGTCAGCCCTGAGTGTCAATTAGAGAAACAACCCAATAATTTACCTAATATGTTTAACATGTCAAAAATCCATTAAACTATCAGAGAACATTCAACCACTTCAACTTCCAGTATTACTCAACAAGCCAACAGCCAACAGCCAAAAACCCAGCATCTCATTATATCCTCTACTATCAGCATAAAAACTGGGTTACATATAAACAAGACAACAAAAAGAGTTAAGACATCTGAGAATTAGTCCCATTGCACAATATACTTCCTCCAAATAGTAGTGGATGCTTACTACTAATATGGATGTTGTTTCTAACCCTACAGATCAATAACAGCTTGTACAAGCCATTTCAATACTTTTGAACGGGTGAACAATTAGACTGCTCATACTGCAGGACAAGCTTCTATGAAAAACACTTCTGGTATGATTTTGCATTGGTGGGGCATAGCATCTGAAGATGCAAAAATAATGTCAGACTACAAGATTTACAAGCACTATTAGGCACAATTGTAGCTGAATTTCTTCCCAAAGACGAAAAGAATAAAAAAAGAAGAGCAAATCCTCTTAGCTGCTATGAAATGTTGTCACTTAATGGTTTGAAAAAATTTCCACTAAATATAAGCATATCTGTTCTTTATATTTAAAAAGAAATGAATATGTCAAAATTCAGTATCTTAGAATCTTGCCAAGGCCCAAAAGGATTAGAGAAATTAGTATTATAAAAATTGAACTCTTATAGAAAAGATATATCTACAGTGTATTTTTAGATTTAATAGAAGCAGCTAGAAATTAAATCAGAAGAACATGTTTACATGTCAATGCCCAGCAAGCACTTCCCAGAATAATTGTTACTGAATGTAGTGAAATTGTTGATGGTGACACTTTTGGTTGTAATAAAAGGCCAGTTTTTAGGAAAGATCATGATTTCAGTATAAATATGTTTGACCTAAATAGTTCAAACCTTATAGATACTTTGAGATAAGGAAGCACCCATGAGCAAAGAAAAATACAACGAATGTTTGCTGTTATGCCTGCAAACAAAAACGGTATCATGCACACTCTCTGCAAACAAAAAGGATATTATGGACACTCTTGCCCACAAAAAGGTCCTAAACAAGTTAGGGCGTGTTATGATCTCAAGCATAAATAGTACAGATATCTTTGCCATAAAAGACACTTAAGAAGTTGATAGATCCACAATTTGATCAACAAGATCGCCAAACAAAGCAGAACTTGCGCAGATCCATAAGGTTTTCATAATTTCTTCACAAGAACCTGAAATTATTCAGAATCAGATGTAAATTGTTGTTCCAATAAAGGCAAAGAAATTTTGTTTTCAGAAGGCCAAAAAAATAGAGAAAACAAAAAACAACAATGGCAGGCCAAAGTTTCACAGATATATCTGATAGTGACTAACCCAATACAAAATGGAATAAACTAGTAATTAATAGATATAAAAGTGCAAAGATCCTAAAGCATTAATACCTTATGTCAAAAAGGTAACAACTAGCTCATTCAAATACTCTGCTTACAACAGAAATAGAGCAGCATCAGATCAACTGAATATTGCAAGCAAAGTCCATCATGTACATTCCAATAAAGGTTGCCAAGACAAGAATATAGAAATTTAAAAAAATTTCTCCCTTCTTAGATACAGGAGCCATTTTTAATTTTGCTAGAAGCATGTATTCAGCAATTGGACTCATTATCCATCGCCTTAGCTAGCAAAAACTCTGAACAACCAAAGAAATTTACATTTTTTTGTAACAAATTGCAAATTAACCAAGTTATAAATACTAACTTCGTACAGATTGATGCAACCAGCTATGGCATTGGCCTTGGAGGTCCATTCATAGATTTCATTGGACCATATACAGTTTCTGAGAATCGCCTCATATGTAATATGAAGGGCCATACATTGAATGTTCCAGGCTACAAGAACTATTCCAAAAGAAAGAATAAAGCCACAATGGACAGATCCCTCTATAAGGGACATTAGAAAATCAAAAACACAGGGTCACATACACCATGATTACATGACTGCCATCAAAATTAAAATACATTCCATCACCATTATATTCTAATATAAGTTTGAGACACTTCTCTTCTGTTATTTAGTAGTGTTGACTTGTTTAGCAGTTAATGTCAGTATGAACACTTCATCTTTAGAGAATAGTGTTAGCAATATTTTTGTTTTATATCGCTGCTGAGGAGTATGGTAGAGCAGTTCTTCAATCACACTTTTATTGTTAAATGAAAAAGAAAAAGAGAGAACCAGTAACACAATTGAAATCAATATTGGCCTCTGTATTTGCCACTGTGATCAGTATAATAAAAGTACCATCCAGAATTGTTATCACAAAAATTTTGTAAAGCATTGTGTGTGACCCAGGAGATTATAACTTCACCTGGATTCCATCAAGTAATTCTTGAAGAGCTTCATTTAAGGCCTCCAGCTCCACAGAATTTTGGCCTGTAACAGAAACATTTTGCATATAAGAAGCAAAACCCTGGTGAGAAGTAGAACAGCAAACTCCATCTGTTGAAAATTAAAATCCTGATACATAACTGGCATTAAGAAGTTTGGCATAAGAAAATTAATACTTCATTCAAAAATGACTATAAACATATTTTAACATTCAAAAAATGAAGTATACTAGGTTTAATGTCGTTCCCATCAAGGTCCATGAGGCCTAAATCATCATCATTTTCATCATCATTTGATCCTTCCATGCCAGCACTAGAAGGGGCCCCTGGGGGAACAAGAGGGAGAACTTCAAAGCACATGAATGATGCAAAAAATGAACTCTGCAGAAAGCATCAAAGATGGTTCAAATGAGAACTCATTTAAATTAAGTTTGCAATGTTGAACATGAAAAGCATCTTGAAGCATTTTGTCAGATGACACACCTCATCTACAAGTAAAGGAATAAAAATAGTGAGCATTCTTCCATATGCTTCTGAAACAGTAGAAGTATCTGCATTGGTTCCTGAATTGGAACCAGAAGATCCTTCCAGCCACACTGTAGAGCTTCTTGATGCTTTGGTACTAGCACGAAGTTCATTTGCAAACTCACGAGCCTATGCAATATCCACTCTATAGTTAAAAAAAGGTCCACTCAAATAAAATTTTGTTGCTTTAATGACAGCATGAAGATATTAAATTGTGGATACATATTCAAATTCCTCAAACAATAGTACCATTTTGAGAAGACAGGTTAGCCAATCAAAGTTTTTGCAGAGCTATCAAAATGATTACATAAACCAAATATAATCTCTACAACTGTACATCAATGTAAAAAAAATCAGATGTGATGAGTTGAGTTGGAGGGAAGAAACAGAAGCATGGTATAACATGCCTAATTTAGAAGCTGTAAGCAAGAAGTTTTTAAAGAAAATGAATGGAGAAGCATTCAATAGAAAAGTTAATCTAATTATATAATGCAATCAATCTGTGTTTCTTCAAAAAATAAGCTTTCTTTAATCCATTAGAAAATTCTGGATTAGGTCATTATGCAGTTAACAAAACATAGAGGATTCAAACGTCAAACAGAATTTATCCAAAATTTATAATTACATATGCACTCTCACCTCACGGCGAAGCAGCAGGTTCAGAGATTGGCAGTAAGCTTTTCTAAGGGACCCCAAACAACTCTTATCAAGACTCTGGAGAGGTCATCCATTAGAAATAGCTCCAATAATAAGATGATATAAAGACAAAAACTACATGGCTTTAATGAATGCTCAACCAACCAAAATACCTTCAAGTGTTGCAACATCCGTGCATATGTTCGGCATTTGTATCTCAAATCAGCGTGATCAGGCCTTTTCAGCTGGCCTTTCTGCAGACAAAAATGAGTATGTCCACCAATATAAATTATATTCATGAATTAGAAATTGTCTTAAAATATTCACCTTAAGAAAGATCCAGTTGTTTAGATATGGAAAGAAATTTACCTGAGAAAAGTATGTTTTGTCACTTATCATAAAATCCACTAAACTAGCAAAATAGTTTCTTAAGAACTCAGATGCTCGTCGTACAAAAGTACTTTTCAAATTTTCAAGTTCTGCACGCTTTTCTCTGACCTGCACATTATATAATTACCAAATCGAGAAATCAAATAATCCTCTATGCCTATCATCTCTAGTAACAAATGAAATAATATTTTCTGGGTAATTAATAAAAAGAACACGGCTGCAAAATACAATGAACAAGACTCACTAAACATAACTATTATGAGACTCTATTTACAGTGTTTGATAGCCATGATAATCTCAGTAAGTAAATGCTGGTGGAACAACAATTTTTTGGTCAGATGCCTGCACATACTGCTCTCATATTTGCATAGTTAGAATCCAAACTTGGTGGCATAAGGGTGCGCAAAGCACCAGCTAACCAATCACAGGCCTCAACATTTTGCAGCATCCTTGCCTCATCAAATGGACCTCCTGTCAGCAGCGATGCATACTGCAAAGGCAATCAAACTCTGAGATTCATTAATGGCCAAAAAAATATGATTCTTCTGTCCACAACAGTCACACATACAAAAACAGAATTTATACCTGAAAAAGCTAACAATATTCTATTAGATCAAACATAAGACAAATATGAAGAAAACCCCCCAAAGCTATTAATAAACAAACCGGTTTCATAAACATAAATAAGATTGCTAGTCTTTTGATAGAACATACCTCTGGAGGTATATGTAGGCGCTCGAGAAGCTTGTTAAGTTCTTCAATAAGAGCTTTATTATTGACTGACTGCATCTCCATCTTATTGTTTCTAGATTCTATCTGAAAATCACAATAAAATAAAAAATATTAAACAATTTAAACCCAAGTAAATAATATGATGTATTTAAGTACTTCAAAACAACATTCATTAAAAATCCTAAATAGCTGAAACTCAAATAACAATAACATCTATGACACTGGACATTCAACAATAACTATTTAACATGATCCATATTTCAGTAAGAAACTGATATGTGAATATGAAATTGTATATAACAATATCAGATTGTCATATTATCAATTATCATAAAAATAATTTATCCTGTTTTAGTTTACAAATTATTTGATTTCTTTTCTTTTTAAAACAAAAATTGGCATAGCTTCAGAATTGGATCCTAATCTTGCTAGAGCGGCGATCAAATTTTCTACAAAACACGAAGAAGCTTTTGTCTTGACCTATAGCCTTGAAAGTGATACCACAGGAGCTATGGAAAAGCACATTGAACCCATGTCTGGAGTGATACCAGTACAAAGGAGACCATACTGAAGGAACCTGAGGTATACAAAAAAGACTAAGTGAAAATTGAAAGAAAAATCATAGCCGGTCTAATATCTAAGGTGACTAAAAGTGATAGGGTGTCTCCATTGTTCATAGCAACCAAGAATAACACCAATAAGAGTGGGTAGACAAACAAGAACATTTCAAGGCAAAAGATGTTCTTGTTCCTAAGACGACCTCTCTGAATAAAATGGACTATGGAGGAACTGTTGCATCCCAGTCCCAGCCTTCAAAATAAAATTGAAAATTCCATGAGAGCAAACATTTATACACTCAACTCTGATGTTGTACATTATTGTAATGATAGGTTTCAAGCATGTGGATTTTTTTTGCAGTGTCACATCAATCGTGCTAGATTGCATAATACACTTCACAGAAATATCAGACACATCAACTTCCTATCAGACAGAAGAATCTAATATCAATGTCAGACAATGCACTTGCATTGAATCTTGGTAATCAGAGGTGTCTCATCCATAGAGCACAAGATCAGGATCACATTCATTTGACTCACCATCCCCTGAATGATAAATTAGAGTATGACGGATCAGGAGCACAGTTGTTTGTATGACGTATCAAGGCATGAGACAACAAAATATGGTCCCAATGAAGATGTGCCAAAAATGAGCTTACCCATGAGACCTATTGGAGGAGAATGGGTTTTGAAGATCTCAACCCTAAGAAGAACAAAGATCAATCTATCCATCGGCAAGGATATTTAACATTGTTATATCAAAGCTACTTGGACCTCCCATCTAATCTCTTTCAACACCAAACTAGCTTCCCATGTTGAGCACTCCTTATAGGTTTTTAATAAAAACATTGTTCAGACCAATTACCACCGGCACCATTGGTCTCATGGTTTGAGGAATGCCCTTGGTCATTTGAGAGTTTACTCCCATTACCTTCAAGTTAAGGTTGACCATGATAACTTACAAAGAGAAATAGTCGGCCACAGTTGTGCTCTCCAAAACGTAGAAACTGAGGAGCACTTAATTTTTCAATGTCTGATATCTACCATGAAATCCATGGGTGGTGTTCATTATTTGAGTTGTAAATTACAAATCCCTAAAGGCTACCAAGTGACAGGGGTGTCGAACCTAAAATTAAAAAAATATAACACAAATACTAGATTCAGGTTGGGCAACTAAGAGCCAATTACTGAGGTGGGTAAGACATTCACTTTTGGTTCTCCAAGACCAAAGGTTTCCCTAAGGTTTATATGACATTACAAGAGTTGAATAATCACCTTGCTAAAAACCATTCCATCTACATAGTATACTCCTATTCTGGTTGTCACAATGTACTTGTGTGTTGGTTTAAAAATACTATGCTATGAACCTTTATCCTACAGAAAAGCCTTACCAGATAAAGTGTTTAAAATAAGAATATAATAATCCCTGTTGCTATTGTCCACTTATGCGTGGAAGCTAGAAAGAAACACAACTAAAATATATATAATTATTAACATGGTTAAAATGTATTGAGGTGATAGGGCAGTGACCAAATTATACAACCATGCCCTTATCGAGTTGGACACAAAGTATGGAGTCCATGCAAAATTTATAACTGCGGAAACCACGAAGGATACATTAATCAAGATATAGCCAAAGATTATAATTATTCAAATGCGCACATAAACTAGGTTGTATACATGCAAAAGAATAAATAATATAAGTTCCAAAACTTTAAAAAAGTCTACCAAATAATCCAAAAATAAGCTCGTGTATTTCCTTATTGATGTTATGGAGATACATTACAAAAGCTTTGGAATGATTTTATGGCCATCTGGCTGACCAACTGATCAAGAACCCATCAAGACATTAAACAAACAACTCTTGAAGACACTTAACGTTCTTAAAGTTTACAATGATTCTAGTATTAATTTTGAACAACGAACATCAATTCAATTTCAAAATAATACTACCCAAACTAGAAAATGGAACCCTAAGGCTTCCTACAATATCTTCTTTTTGTTGGCTCTGTAACTGCAACAGTTCAATTGCCTCCATGGGTCATTTTGATATGCTGCTGCTTTTGCCCTTGAATGATGGAAATTTGAAAAAAGTCTGTCATAAACTCTTCAAAAGTCTGCAACACCTACAACATTTCTTCTTATGGCACCTTCATAAAGCTTTGGACTTAGCCAATATGTGAAACACAACACTGTAGAAAGAAAAAGTTGCTAAAACCCTGGGCACTTGTGGAAACTCACAAAATGAGACCTCAAACCCTAGACACACTGAACAAATCAGCATTTTTTTTGTTTGAAACCCTATGGCATTCTGACAATTTGGCGTTTTTGCACTCTGGATGATTAAAAACTGCTGAAAAGGACTGTTACAAATCTTAAGAAAAAAATTGAAACGCTGGGTGCTTGAGGGAATGTGCTGTAAATTATCTTTAATAACTAAAAATATGCTGAAAACTAGCATCAACCCTTGGTGCTTGAGTATGGAGGTATTAGCTGAAAAGTGAAAACCCTAGGTTTCCAAACTTAAAAGTTTAAAACTGTTGGAGTATGGACAGCAGTAAAATCCTAGCAGGGCACAATCTTTGCAAATATCTTAAAGAAAATCCAAAAAACTCTTCCCTTGAAAACCCTAGGGTTTTATTAACAAAACTGCACCAAAAAATCTGAAACCTAGGCAACTGCAATAACTCCTGTAATGTGTTCTTCAAATCAGCAAAACCACAGGCAAATGTCTTCCATTAATTCCTTCATATAGTTTAAAATCACACTTGAAAATCCCTAAGATTTGAACAATAATTTTTAAAAAAAGTAAAACCTACAGAAAGCTTCTAAAACCCTTGATGGCATGCTAGAAAAAGGTTATAAATAAGATGAAAAATGCTGAAAACTCTGTGCTTCAATGGAAAAAGACAGAAACCAGAAAACGGTAGGACATTTACAGGACATCCAAGAACATGGGAGAGAATGATTCCATAATGACTCTTTGGACAAATGGCATGCATCAAACTGGAAGCGACATTTACAGGAAAAATTATGTGTAAAGCAATACAAATATGGGCTTTCAAACTAGACGATCACGCGAATTTCCCACTTCTATGTGAGACCTACCTTGCCCTAAATCTGGGACTTCAACAACAATAGTAAATTTCTTATATATTTGGAGAATACATCATTCGAAGTAAAGAAAAAAAATACCTCTATGGCTTTTCAATACAAGGGCATCAATGTCTTTACCCAAATAATCACAGGACTTTCAGGCTACTCCAAAATCCAGAATCCATCACCAAGAACAATTATCAAATTTTCATAAAATTTCAAGAAAACAATGTTTGAGAGTGATGATAAAAATGAACCCGGGTTTACAAGACAAATTCAACAATTTCAGATATTTTAAAGCCAATTTTAAATCACAAACAGCACAATAAATAACCCTGAAAACAATTGACCAAATGTTAGACAATGATGGCAAACAAATCAGACACAAAAGTAGTTCTGCAGTTGCTCATTACAAAGCCAACCAGAGTAGTTTCTAACAGTTAAAAAGTCTATGAGTCTAGACTTTCCTTAAAAACATCTCTGGTTTTAAAACTGAGTCCCTTTTCATACAGATTGATGACCAACCATTGTATTGCATTTAAAAAGCTCTGACAAAATAACATAATAAAAGAGGAAAGATGACCAAACGTTGCCTTTCATTAACAGTGATCAGTGACCAGATATATCGTGACACCTAAGCCAACCAGTTCCATAGCTTGTTTGAACGTGCTTAGATGTAATGCATCCTTTTATACTGCAGATGATAATGCTTAGTCACAATACAGACATCACGCAATCATTGTGATACAATCAATAATACATGGTCCCCATTCAGTTCAATATTACATTATTATTCATACATACCACATAGAGTATTTCATCCCATTGTCACACTTCCCTGCAAAATGTTTGATCAACTGCATACCCAATCCTGGGGGTAACATCGCTATCTTGTCCTTACAATCCAGAGATCTCTTGTTGATAACTGAAGTGATAGAGATGATCCGAAAAACGAGGAGAAAAGTATTGAAAGAAAAGATGCCAAACCAAAATCTCAATAATGGGCTCCCTTGTTCGCACATAAGAAAAATGGAACCAAGAACTCATTATTTTCACAATATTGTTCATTTATATTTACCTCTGAACAGAGCTTAGAGCATCATCCAACAACCTTTCATTCTAAAGGAGCATGAAAAATCTTACTAAATTGAACAAGAAAAACATAGTACAAAACAGTTTGTTTTATACTGGTAGTATTTGCAAATACATATGAAAATGGTGATGAAGCTTCAACACCAAACATCGGAAACATTAAGCCGCCTACCGATTCAATATCTTCCCTCATATGCCTCAACTTCACATTAAAGATGCTAAGCCATTCATCCATGTCTTCTACACAAATCATAGCTGAGTCAAGACTTTGTAAAACCTGAAAACATGTCACAAATCATGTTAACAGTCCTTCCAAATACAGATCAAGAAAAGGTCACACAAAGTTCAGTAAAATATTAGAAACTATCCATAGAGTCTTAATTAAGAACCGTTTCATTGAACTTTTCCACGCTTGAGCTCCATAATACACAAACAACTACACAAGCTAATAATTTTCACATCATTGAAAAAAGCTTCACTACATATTAACATAAAGTTTGCCAAGAGTTCACACTTACTTCTTCAACTAAAGGTTCACTCTCCAAAATAGCATACACATTTGCCGCCTCCAAAGCAAGTAGTTCCCGCTTCAAACGTTCAGAAAATGCCTCTGCTTCATCAATTCCCAGGACATACCTGTCATACAGAAAACAAAAAAAACTAAAGATAATTTTATTTGTTGTATCATCTCATAGCAAATTCACTTTCCAGAACAGCAGAAATGAGACTGGCGTTCAAACAGTGCCACAAAAGCACAATATACAAATAAAATTATAATAAATAGAAGAAATTGTGATGCATGCTGTTGTATGCTACCCTTGTTTTGCAACCAAATTGTTTTGCCCTCTTCCTGTTTTGAACTGATGTTAGTTATGTCAAATGGTTTACAGGATTGTGTTCCAGTTTACTTGCAGGATTATGCATTTCCAGGTTTCAATTTACATCCACATGCAGGTATGCGAATACAATATAAAATTGCAAAATCCTTAAGTACCGAAATGAAGACTAATTTCTGCAATTGAAATCAGAATATATATTTGTTTGAATATCAATTTAAAACTCACAAATACATGACAATATATCCTTATTGATGACCTCAAAGCATTCCAGAATAGTTGGCAGTACAATATAATTTGCACAGTGACCAATCAACTTACCAACTGCCTGGTGTCTCTCCATGTCCAGGCCAAACTATAATTCTATCACTGCAATTAATCCTTCAGTTGTTTGTCATCAGTCTGCAATTATAATCTCTTGCAAACATGCAATAATGGCTCTATTGAATGCCTTGACTGTGCCTTGATAAACAGCAACTATTCTATCAAATCTGCACAGACCATTCTCCATGCGAAACACTTGCAATATTACCCAGACTAACTCCATTACTGAAATATATCAACAGCAATAAGTTTGGACACTTTCCCAAGGTATATTACTCACTCCAAACCCCCTGGTTCTGCTCAGAAATCCAGCCTGAATCATTCACATGAATTTCAGACTGAAATACGTAGATGAAAACCTTTGAACCATGCCATGTAACTAGCCTACACGTCCAAAACAAAATGAAAGACTGAGGTAGCACTTAGCAAAGATGATCAATACTTTATTAAATCACCTCTATTCTCCAGTTATTGCACACGCTAGTCCATATAAGTACCAATAGTTGGCACCAGGCAGCAAGTCAAATGGTATTCCTTTACTAAAATTTGAGCGTAATATTTATCTGCCCAGCTCCCCTAAATCTCACAGCAAGATTAAAATTGTCCTCCAATGCTATCAACCTCATTATGGTGAAATATGGCATTCAATTTTGAAAGCAATCACACAGCTTTCCAAAGAATTCCAACACTCAACCTTAAAATATGCAATCACTCAATATTGGGAAAAGTATAATATTCATTATTAAATCTCCAGGTCTCTTGAATCGCTTTCAAACTTTCCAGATGATATATAAATAACTTCAAACATGAAAGTCTTAGAATAAGACTTAACAAATTTCAATAAACCTGAATTATTGAGCACAGAACTAATACCTGAAAATTATTTTTAGCACAAATGCAAACCCTGTCTGCACCTACCTCTGAATCTGCACCAACGAACGAAGCTTTTCGTCCACCTTCGGCACCCTATCAATCCTTGTGTCGAATCACTCCAGTGAAGCAAGAGGATTTTCATCCTCAACTTCAATAAACCATTGGGGATTTCATCCCACTGGCAAGAGCTTGGCCACAGGCACAACCGTCTACATCTTAGCAGAAAAAACAAGCTTCGAACTCTTCTGAATTCCCCCAAATGAACCCTCGGCAACCCTTTTATTACCATCCAGGGAACATTTTGGAAAGTGCATTATAAAATCACTTTAAAATTTAATTAGTCCATAAAACCCCAAAAAAGTAATTTATTTAAATATTTAATTATTCCGGGAGCTTTAGGTACAAGGTTAAGCGTCCAAGATTTAGAACTTTCCATTCTCTTTCCAACAGGCTATTACTCTCAAGCGCTCGATAAATTATATTAATATAAAAGGCAACCTGAGTAAAATTAATTATATATAGCTCAAAATAGTACCAGAGTTGCAGAAACAGTAGAAATGCATCATAATCGAAAACTGACTGTCATATCCTATCCCTGCTCTGTATCTGATACTTTTAGAGAGTTATTAAATCTCATAATTTTCCTTTGTTTGCAAAATCGCTGGAAGGATCTCTGATATTTGTTTGTTTTAATATGCACTAAACAATAGATGTTGTTTGCAGAATAGAAAAGACATACAAAAGTTTTATTGATGCACACTTTGGTAAAACGATATTCAATTCAGTAAATACTCACAAAAACACACAACAGCTGACTATTACTAATTCTCAAAGGACAAATAATAACCAATTTGCAATGGGGAGTCTGTGACATTTACATACGGTTTTGTCTTGGTATGGAAGACCGGCTGCTAACCAAGTGTGATCATATGTCGAGCAATGTCTCCACGCCCTGCCCAGCACACTGGCCAATGCCCACAAGCCCGCCCAGCACCAATACTCTTCACACACCCTGCGTAATCACCTTTCCGAAGGCTCTGAGATTCCACGTGATCCGGAGTCTGAATGTGCCACTACTATGCTGCCGTATGTATCCAGGAGAACGACACTCGCAGCTACCTTGGGATTCTGAGAATGCCACGCTATACGGTCGTGTGAGTCCACGCTAAAGCTCCCTGAGCGACCAGTTCTATGCCACCCGATATATATATAAAGGAGATGGCAGATGAAATATTAGTCCGCGTGCTACATTAGTCCAGCATATAAATGCAGCCCCATCTACGGCATGAAGGCCCGTTTACATACACGGGATGTAATAGTGTCATCACCACACGTTTTCAGCCCGTGCTCAACAAAGGCTTGACGCCCAGCATACAAACGCCTATACAGTCCAGAGGCAACTTGACATTCAGTGTCAAGGAGATTACAATCAACTATGAATCTGATCCAAGTGCCACGCTGAATATATATATATAGATGTGTTTTCCCCAATACGTGGCTTGCTATAATGTTAATCGTTCTCACCAAGGAAGTCTCACAGCGTTCCAGATTGCCTGTATTTGACTGAGAAAACCTTTGCTATGGCAACTATAAAAATAACTCAATAGACCAGAATGCTGATGCAAAGATATTTGATTCATCCACTTACACATTGAGCTCCAATATGAAATCTGTATGATTCCACCATTAATGAGAATGCTGGGGCTATATCCAACTTCCCAATTTTTCTTCAAGGGGCTACATCCTCAAGAAAATAAACCAGTCACAATGTAACCAGATTCGTTTATCTTTGTTTTATATATTTTCATGGTGCTTTTCCCAAGAGTACCTTTTTCTTTTATAACCTCGAAGTGAGGGAAAACACTCAAACTTAAGCAATGTGGGATAAAAGTGCTCACTTAAGTCACTTAAGTTACCTTTTTAAATTAAAATAACTTAAAGTTATAAAGTCTTTATGACTTTATAATATCACTTTATAAAATAATGTGACCTAAATTTAGAAAAGGAGACCAAATAATAAATATTCGCCCACTGAAGCCTGTGACTGGCTGGCATCCTCTGAAAGAAGCCCTTAGCCTATTCGGATGGGCAGATAGACTAATCAGGCGCCATAATGGCCTACTACAGAGAAGGAGACATTACAGACTGCACAAGAGTGATACCTATGATGAATGATGATTATCAGACCAGACCGGGTAACTTACTATAAATAGAGGTTCTCTCCAAGAATCTTTGTGCGCACACCATAAGCCAAAACATCCAAGGAAACTACGCTCTGAGCACTCTAGACCTTTTGAACTCGCCAGTAACGTCAAACAACCACACTAATACGGTCGGCACACATCCAGAAGGATGGAGCCAAACGCAAAGCAAGAGAACCCAAAAATGGGGACATTACACATGCAATCAGTTCAGACCGAATTGTTTATGAAATTTACACGCACAAAGTTGAGACCAACACATAGTAATTAAAGCACTGCAGAGATCTGATTACTCAGGTTAATTATACTGCACTTCACATATGCCATTTATTTATACACTTAGAGACTTAATATTTCTCTTGATGACTGTACAGTAATTGGAAATTAATTCTTGTTAGAAGAATTTGTCATTAATGTCAAATTGCTAATAATAAGATAGCAGTTAGATGTAATTTGTCGACATTATGTGAAGGCCTAGTTTGAATGCACATATCTTCCTAACAGCAAAGTAATAACAGGGAATCTAATTTGCAGACATAAATGCTATACTAGATGACCATGGTTTTATCTTTGATTCTTCTGTGCATTAACATGTCCAACTTACAGTGATTGTTCTGAGGTTGCTGTTGTTCTCTCCCACGAAAATGAATGGTTCTAATGGAGTATCAACAGAGATATCTGATTGTATTTATCAGACTCAGAAGATGATGGAGCAATGGTATTGAATATATTGAATAGAGTTTCAAATTATCAATATTTTCTGTATGAAAAGTCTTTATTCTGCAAGCGTATTTGTTTCTGCATAACATTTGATCTAAATTATATTGCATATATCTGTGGATACATCGTAACATGGATATTGTATTTATGATCCAGTATTATGTTCAGACCGAACTGTATATGCATCAGGTTTGTCTTGGATTAAATGAAGTCTTGGTTGGTTCGGTTAACTAACAGTTTCCACCTGTATTCGGTTATGTTCTCAAACTTCCTCGCTTCTGTTTATGATTATAACCACTTAAGACACAGTTTTACGTATACTATTCAGCGATACAAAGGAGTTATGAGAACTGTTAAGTTAGCTGGTTATAACTGCTCCAGCTGTAACTGCTTAGGCAGTTGCAACTAATCAAACATACAACCGATGGTGATAGGTTTTTATTTAAGAAGTGGAATGGTCTGATGAAAGAGGAGTGTGAGTGGGAAGAGTTGCAAGTGTTGTAAGTGAGAAGTATTGGAGTATCGCACCGCAAAGCCATATAATTTGATTGCATTGCGAATGTGTATTTCATACAGTAAAGTACTTCTGCAATTAAGAGAAATCTGAATGGTGAATGGGTTTGATTATATGAAGACTGCAGTAATACAATTTATTGAGACTGTTTTTGAGTGTGACTGAAAAGAATTTGAAGCAGTTGAATAAGGTCATATGAATATTTTGTTTGCAAAATTCAGATGTTGGGAAGAGTGATATTTCTGATTTGTAAATCAGTGGCATTTTGTATTTGTAACATCCTTGTGGTCGGTGCCTCTAGGAGCTGAGTTGGTGCTCAGTTTGAGAAGTTGGTGCTTCTGTTAGACTTGGTGCTCTCAAGCAAGAAATTTGGTGATTCCTTAGGGTTGGTGCCCTTGAAGCTTTCTACAGATTTTCTTCCTGAGGTTGGATTAGGACAATGGATCCTAGCAGCATTTCTCACCGTGGTTTTTCACCCATTACGGGTTTTCCACGCACTTCATGTGTTTTGGCTTCTATATGTGGTTGCATTCTTTTCAATTCTAGTTTTATGCTTATCAGTTTATCAATTCTAGTGTTCTACAATTCTCCGATGATGAGCCAAAAATACATAGGATACTTAAGATCAAACGTGTCAGCGTTGATCAAGATCACTACAGCAGCCCAGGATTAGGTTACAACATTTATGCATTGAGAATATATAGGGCAATCAATAAGAGAATTTTTTTGCTAAAAATTTAACAAATTCTATCAATACAATAGTAAGGAAACCTTTGTAACTTTCTGATGTTAAGCTGTCATCATGAACCACAGCGACGTGTCCCCCTGCTGCACTGCCACCTCTGCCAAGACTCCAGGGACACCATCGAGACTGCAGGAAAACCTAGATGTCCCTAGGATGGCCTGCAGTCTACCAAAAGTTCCTCAACTGTCACAGGGATGCCTAGGCGTCTCCCACAACCAACAAGCCCAAAAAGTGCATACTCAAGGTCGAACCCTTATGGCCAATGGGCCCCACCAATTCCTTTCAAACAATATAAACACTCTATAATCATCATTTATACTCAAATTCATTTCAACAGCAAGGTTGAAAAGAAGAAAATGAGGGAGCAAAGGAGTGAAAGAGTGAGAGTAGAGTACTGCAAGTGCAAGAGAGGGGAGGAGCAAGAAGAAGAGGGAGAGGAGGGATTCTACACCAAGTTGGAAGGATTTTCAAGCATAAGGTAGGATTCTATGACCGTTTGTGAAATTATTTTATTTTTTAATTAATTTTGTATTCATATTTTTATTTTAATCATAATTCATTATTTCATTGTTCAATGTTTAATCATATTTTAGGAAAAGATTAAAAAAATCATATTCAAAGACATGGCAGTCATATTTTTATGTTTTTATTTTACTGTTTTACAAATAGAAATTAGTAGTTTAATTTTAAACTTTATATGTTCTGGTTTATCTATCTTTATTTTCTCAAACTAGGATGGATCATGAAACTTTTGTGTGATCCTTTTCTTTTGTGCTTTGTCTTATCTAAAGTAAGAAAAGTGAAACTGAAATCCTTCGTTGACAAAGATTAAGAACAAAGACTATTGCACTTCGTGCAATCTAAAGTAAGAAAAAGAAAAAGAAAACCTTTGTGTTTTTATCCTTTGCATTATGTTGCATGCATGGTATGAATTTTAATTATAAAATTATATACTTATAAATTTTAGACTATTTATTGCAGGGTCATAATGACTTCTCACGGCATGTGAAAGGATGAGGTTGAGAATGAAAATACTGAACCTGATTATCCACCTGAAGCTGAGGCTACGAGAATTGACTATGATGATGAAACCCAAATTAGCAATTCCATGGCGAGTGTAGCTGCAAGTATAAATTGCCCTCCACCTACTAGCAAAATTTGCTAAGGGTCCCTTTGATTCAAGTCTACTCTAATACAATTTGTAACAAAATTACAGAGCAGAACTGGGACATCTCGGAGCATGAGTCTGTGGCAGTGCCACTTTTGCGGCCTTGAATTTCAAGGCAGCATTACTACATTTAATACCAACCTCCATATCCGAGGAAAAGATGTGGAAGGATATATGTTTTTGGGTGAAGCCAATCAATGAGACTTGCCCGAACTACAGTGCTAACCCTGTCATCACTCGGGTCCCGAAACACACTGAACTCACATCCATTCCTTCTGTGGAGATAAGAACATCAAAAGGCGTCTGTAACACTACCACTATCTCCATCTTCTACGAGGCTCCTATGGATGTGCTGACTCTACAAGTAATCCAACTTGTAGTCACTGATCCCATTTATAACAGATGGCAAATACCCATCCCACAAAGGATGCTATAACCTCGGAACCAACCCACATTAATGCATCATCAAATCCTCTAAGTGTGGATCTGAGAAGTTGTGATGAGTACTCCCTATGCAGTCACGATAAAAAGCTCCCACCTCAGTCAAGCATTGATTGTCATAGTCCTGAATAAAAGCTCTATCATTTGACTCATCACGAACAACTCCCGCAGTGGATGTAATCACAGGAGAACCTGATCCAACATGTGGTTCTTCCATGCTCTCAATAGATGCACCCATCCCAACTATATCAATTGCACCTGTAACTATTATAACAGTAGCTACATCCTCAACTGGCTCACAACTATAACCTGTGGGTACAAGGTCATCACCAACTCTCACTGTAGAGAACTGCACTATGCCAGTAGTCGATGAACACTGTGCCTGACTCAACTCCATGGCAAGCTCCTCAATCTGTAACTGACACTCTTGACAGACCAACTGTGCTCTCTCCAATGAATCCCTAGTCACTCCTAACTCAAGGGTGATCTCATCCACCTCATCATCCTTTCCCCTCAGCGCATCATAGCAAGTGCAACCCCACTCGAGAAGGTAGTCTCTGTCAGCCAATAGCTGCAAATAATTTTGTTTCATTATCCTGATGGCTTCTCGAAGTGTATGAAACTCTGCAAGAGAAAGAATATCATCATAATGTTCATCCATCACAGAACTACCACAGCCATAGGTAGCCAACATTTGACAAGCAACATCAAAATGCTCAATGGTTGTGGCAATCTGACTGTCATTAACCTTTAGTTGCCCAACCAACTGATGTCTCTGAAATTCCTAGCACTCATGCAAGCTCTCAGAATCAAAATCTGCACTATAAAAGGATACTGTATCTGCAACGCTCACCTCGTAATCAACATCATGTGTGTTATCATCAGTGCACACACCACCAACCGAGGTACTGCTACTATGTACCTTGAAAGCCAGCTCAACTGGTAAAGAGGAAGTTGTTCTAATCATCTCTATGCCCAATTCCACTTCCAATGAAACAGTAGGTTCTTGTAAGTCACAATCCTGGGACCTATTATCAATAGATGATTTTTCTGATTCATTTTCACAGGTCTGATTTATGAAATCAGATTTGCTCTGGCCCACATCTGCATCACATAACTCATTTCTAACACTCGAATCATGAGTGTCAACACTGGGAAACTCCATGCAACCATCTTTCACACATAGTAGGGCTGCTATCTCATGCATAGGCTCACCATTATGACTGCTGTCATAAAAATCAGAACTTTTATTGTTATTTCAATAAGTGTTTACTTATTTTTTCTTCGCAAACCAAGGATCCAGAATCTTTGGATGTTGTAGAAGCCCTGATTAATTTTTATTATAATCCTGAAAGGTATCATTATAATCCTGAAAGGCATGCATGAGCTCTGGAATGAGATATTGTATACATTTTGTTTTATCCATGACTGAAACAAAGCAAGAGTGGTGGTCACTCAAATATCATGTGCAGGACCAATATTAATTTTTCTCAACCCCCAACATGATGGCAGGAAACCACTTTGATACCACTCTAAGGACCCTTGCGAGTTCTATCTTTCAAACTTTGATGTTTAACATTTTATCAAACACTTTACATGTAAACTAGTATGTTGGTTTTACCAATATCTGATTTTCAATGAGATAAACTTGCAAACAACTAAGTAATATCATTCAAATTTGCTTAATATTTAACATGGCATTTTGTCATATAGTTTGCAAACAAACTCACCGCTGCAACTATTCACAATGAATTCTTCTTATTGCAATTCTAACATTTGAATTTATTTTCAATAATGATCAATGCATAAAAATATAACTTTATTTGCCATAACAAGAACTTGGAAATCTGAATTTGTAATGATTGTTGAATTCTCTGATATATGCACAGCTCTGAGGGAGAATTTCTTGACGTCAGGCATGAAACAAGAAATGACGGCTTGACCAAAACGTGCCTTCTACATTCAAATGCAGGCCCTCATAAATATATCGCAGCCTCTATAAATTGATGTCGAGCCTGTAAAGGAAACCGCGGCAGCCTTCAAACTCAAACACAGCCACTAAGCAATGCTGCAATCTGCAATAAACTAACACTCCCCTGACTTATAAACAGTATCTGAGATGAAACTCGGAATTTTCCTCACAACCAATCACCAAATTAAGCACACTCATAATCTCTGGGTGAGATTATCGCTGGCACAATTCACTGGCAGAGATCTACCAATTCAAAGTGCAAAATCATAGAAGAATTCACAATTCTTCCGGCTCCCAATTGTTGAAACCCTTGGCACCACTCATCAAATTCACCAAAATAACAAAATGCTCCATAGAATGATTTTCACCTTGCATTGAATGCATTTATATCTTCCAAAGCAAATTGGTCTATAGCTTCCAGATTACACTTTGCATAACTTAAAGCATAACTTAGGCAATTTAAAGTATTTTCTTTTTGTTGACATATTTGAAATATAGTAGTATATTATATTCGCCTCCAAATATAAGCACCAAGTTACTTTATAATTAAATAAACAATTAATGCACTTGAGCCCACTTTATAATATAAACTTTTAATATTTGATCATTAATTAAATGGAATTTAATTAATGATTATCAATGACTTTAATAGCTCATTAAACTCTCTGAAGAACTCAATCCAAATCTAGGTGCTCACTGCCTAAGTCAGACGCCAAGGACGCCCTACCAAAAATAGCACTGACCCTAAAAATTGACTTACTATAAATAGTAAGCCCCAAACTGCAAGCTATGTTGATGATCCCACATCTCCATGCTACTACCAACTATTCAGGTGCCCTGCTCAGAATAGTAATCCTGACTTTCCCGAAATAGTAACTTACTATAAATAGTAAGTGTGTCGATCTAACTCAAACGAAGAGCAATCTTGAACATCCCTGACCACTGGAGTGGGAATTGGCCTCTGGCTCTGCCAACTAGACCCTCTAAACAACTCCATTAGCCTATGAGGATCAGGAAATAGGCTAATCCTCTGAAAGTTGACGCTCACGAAATTGGGGACATTACATAAACCATCATATGTGCTACCAAGGGAGACAAAATTGAAGACCATAATCATGGATAAAAACTAGTCCAAGATAAATGTCTAAATGGAGAAAATGGAATGTTGGATGTCAAGTGGATGTAGTATAGTCATGGATGGGTGAACAAACATTAGGCACCATCCAGTCACCAATATCATAGTTACATGTTGAGATGGCCCATATTTTCTTAAGGCAATTGATTGTTCAAGCCATCACAAAGATGTTGATTTTTGGTTTCAAATCCTGAAGGATACTTGAGGAAGTTGGACCATAAAATGTGGCCCAAGTAGTTATAGATGCAGCCCATGTGTACAAAGCAGTAGGGTAATTAATTGAGGCAACTTTGTCATGACCCCCATTTGAAACCCTAATTGTATTCCCATCCTTCCACGTCAATTTTGTGAAGTCTCTGAGAAACAAAATTGCAAAAGTGATAATCATATAAAGGATATCGATTAAGGCATTTACCATGGAAGGAAGGATCATCCATTAAACATCGATTGATGGGAGATGTTAACTTGTATATTGCTAGGCATGATTGAATTGATGGAGCAATAAATGATTGATAAGAATCATTAAATCTAAGATGTTAGTCAATCGACACAGTCAAAAACATTCAATGACTCAAAGCAGCTACTAGAACAATCAAGACTATATGTGGTAACAATGCAGTCTACAAAGGATGACGGTGATTACCTTGTGAAGAGTCGAAATATTATTGCCAGCGATGTTTATATGTTCAAGCACCGCGGTGATAAGAGTCAAATCTTATACTTTGAGGCAAGTTAATCTTCAAGGATTTACCAATTTCTCTTATTAGCAAAGGAACTAGAATCTTGGAAAAAGAGCCAAACGGCTAGTGTAGTTGTTAATGAATGACACCCATGCATAGTATACCACCATATTGGGTCCTCCTATGACAGTCTCCCAGCTCCCTATCCATCTTTGCCTCTTCTCAAAGTTCTAAGGGGGACAAATTTAGTCCAATCAGTACAAATGATTGCAGCATCCTTAGCATTGTACGTCTCCTAAATTGCCTTCATGAACCTTTTTTCACTTCAACATCTGCCATAGAGGAAACTCTACATGAACCTTGTTTTCACTTCAACATCAGCCATAGAGGAAACTCTATTGAGCCTTTGCAGCCATGTACAAGAGTGTCAAGCTTCTTCACAATCTACTAAATGATAGGTTGCATGTGGTCATAATAGAACTACAAGAAGTGATCTCTCTCTTGTACAACAACCTTCATTCGGCCAAGTTATTGTCAATGCACTCATAGACTTCTCCGAGGTTTGGACCATAGGCATACCTATATATAATGGCTGAAAATTGGAGTTATAATCATACTAACAAGACTCACCCAGACTTGCCAAACTTGACAAGTGTGAGGCAAGCAAGGCTAGCTAAGTTCAGGAGACTTGACCTCAAATCGACCGAGTCTTTCCTAGACACACCGAATCTGGAGAATTACCGAGACTTGTCGAGTCTTGACGAGACTGGGCCTTAATTTTTAAAACAACTCACAAAATTTCAACGCTTTTTGGTTTATGACATTGCCCATCCAGGATTTTTATTAAAAAAATGAAAATGGTGTGCGCCAGTTTTTGAAGGCCTTCATTTAGGCTTGGTGGCGAGAGCTCCGCCTCTCGATCCAACAATATATTGCAACAGAGAACGCGCCCAAGGCACTGCCCCACACCCCGCAAAGGGTGTTGCCCCTTGAGCCTTCTAAGGGCTCTAACCCCAAACCCCCATGAGGAGCACTACAACTTGGCCCAGCTTGGGGCATTGCCCCCAAACCCTCGGGAGGGGTGCTACCCTCAACCTTGTTTTTGTGTTGCCTCCAAACTCCCACCAAACTATAAGTCTAAGCAAGTAATAGGTCAACGATAAATCATGATCATCAAAATTTACAAAATACATAACTATAGTTGGCGTACAATGCCTGTTGTTGTGATTGATAATATTGGTTATCTGTCAATGTATTAAATGTTTGTTGTTTGCCACTCTAGGATGGTTGTAAGTGTCGGTTGGTTAATAGTTGTGTCTCTCTTGGTAACTATCAAACCCTTTAAATATGTTGTGTACTGAAAAGGAAGGGAGTAGTGGAGAGTCGGATGAATTGTAATCCTTGGCCAACTATCTTTGGTCTTCTTCTCTATAATGAAGTCATGAGCGAATAAAGATATATTTTACTTCTATATCTGGTACACACTACTATCTGTATAATTATTTCATGTATGTAATTTACCAGATATAACAGTAACATTTGGTGTCATTGCCTTAAAAGAAATCGAGTCAACATTGCATGATTCATGTCCTTGGATCCCAATAAAGGCGAGAAGAGGCCATAAGGTGGTCCTGACCAAGCGATCAAGAGATCTCTAAGGATTGTAGAACAAAGAGAACGGCGAAGAAGATTACGAGAAATTGCCAAAAATTTACCACTCCCTGCAAACTGTACCTTGCCGACCAAGCAAGACAGTCGTTTGTACAGACGTCGTCAAACAAGGAGTACAAAGAAGGAAAATTTGAAATGACGGACATACTCCACCGCATTAAGAATGTTTCCACCTTAAGGGAACCTAGAATTGGAGGATCAGAACCGAAGACCCCCAGATGTAGGGAGTACAAGAATGAGTCAAAGCCTGAAAGTACCCAAGGTGTTGGCGACCTAGAGGTGGACGTATAGAGGAGGTGCGTGTGGCTGAGAGCAAGGTTGCAAATCTCGGTCTCGGCAAAAACTCGGCAAATAAATCGGCACTTTTATCGAACATTTGAAAATATATAATTTTTCAAAATATTCTTCAAAACACACACATAAACACCAAATTTGTAGAATATATACTGATTTGAGATATTCACCATATATTAATCAAAGTTTTGAGTTAAATACATAGCAATTAGAATTTAGAACTTAGCAAAAAACATAGAATCATTATCACATACCAAAAAACAAGTACGACATCTGAATAAACATAAGTTCAATACATATCGAAGTCAAACTCCGTGAAACTACAAGTCTACAACTTCTTAATACATATTAAGTTCAAGTTTCGGTATCAATGAAAACTAGAAATATATATAGACTACACCTAATCCCAAAAAAAAACAACCTAATCCTAATGCCTTTACAACTTTAAAAAAATCCCTAAATTTTTCAAAGTCATTTGTTTTTAACTTAAGTGTTATAAGCGGCGAGATTTTTGGGTAAAAATCGCCAAAAATCATGATATTTTAAGGTAAAAATCGCTGCGCAATATTGGAAATATCGTCAGCGATATTAATGGAGATAATATTGTTTCAGTTTGTGTAGCAGGATATATTGCGATATCCGAGATATAATAGCGAGATTTTCAACTATGGCTGATAGTGTGGGGAAAGCACCGGAACGTAGCAATCGGAACAGTCCACCTAGGTCCAACACACAAGGGAGCAAGCAGACGAGAAAGATGGTGACTCCTTTGACAAGTCTAAATGTGGATCGGCAAAAACTGCCAAATTTCATGGGGAACGGGTTAGAAGATCCTACGAGGCACTGGAAGACGTGCGAGACTGTCTAGGTAGCAAAGAGTCAAGTTGATAAGGACTATTGGCTGAGAGCGTTTCCAGCAATGCTACGGGGTACATCCATTGATTGGTTCACACAACGGGATACTTCATCCATAGCCTCTTGGGACACCCTCAGGAGGGCGTTCGAGGATGAGTTTAAACTACTACAAGATGACAATGAGATTGTCGTCGAAATTTATATCAAACAAGTGAAGAATGAGAATGTACGGGCTTCCAAACATAGACTCAAGGGATTGCTAGCCAAGTTGGAGAATCAACCATCCAATGGGTTGAAGAGGTGATTCATTGAGGGGTTGATTCCCTCGTTGCATATAAAGATGAAAGTGGTGCCTCCATCCTTGTATGTCGATGCCTACAATCAGGCGATGGACATCGAGAGTGAAAACAAAACATCCTCTCGAGGGAAGAGGAAGACGGATGATGATGAAAGCACCGATGGTAGTGGCAATTATGAATCAACAACAGTCCAAACCCTACGGTGGGATATGATGAGAATGATGAAAGAATTGAAGGCCGAGAAAGGAACCAATAAAAGAAGTAATGAACTATGGTGTACTGAGAGCAAAATCGAAGGACACACGAAATGTAATTGTCTTAAAATGATATTTCGTGAGATTTGCCAAGTGATGGGTCATTCAATAAAGGAGTGTCCATATAATTTGAAGACTAGAAGAACGCAAGTACTCTTCACACAGGGAGAGTCTACTGCATTGAAACAACAAAATGTATTGCCAGTCGGTTATGGAAATCAATGGCGAAATCAAATACAATGACTCCAGAGGACGTCCTATCATACAGTGCCACAGGTGCAATGACTAGGGTCACTTTACACAGGATTGTCAAAGCGGGCAAAACAACAGGAGTTTGTTGTGAATTCAAATGAAGTAACTAGGAATATGCACCTTTATTGACATAAACACCACACTTGCCAAAGATTTCTTAAAGTCGCGATTTCCTGATATTATAACGGTGCCTGGTTAAGGTCCGCAGCTTCCAAGAAGTGATCACAACCTCTGTATTTAGCCGCAGCACTCCATGAATGAGTTTGCAGCCCCCCTGATCACTAAGCTCAGCCCTTAGATTGTGTTTTTGCAGCTAGACAGAGATCGCTGCTCCCTATAAAATGCCGCCCTAGATTAATATTTAATACGTCTCACTACACACATAATTCAACAACCAAAATGTTAGTTCAGTGCAAACACCAGCAAGAAATTCATTCTTGGTCTGGAAGATATTTGAAACCCTCACAACTTCATCAAACTATCAAACAACATCAACATGGAATGAATCGATGTCTTTGGGTTGCCCATATATAAAAATCAACCAAGAAGCTTCAAGCTTACTGCAACGGCTAGCTTCCTCCACACACTTTTCACTTAAAAGAGAACTTTGCTTTTTGGTTCCAATCAAGTTTGAAATAAGATAAATTATTATCCTCCTCAACTTAGGTGCCATAACTGCACTTTTAATAATAAAATAACTTAGCATTTAACTTATGCTCCTAACGTTATTAATTAAGTGCAACTTAATTAATAATCAGAACCATAGCTCATGATAGCTCAAAAATCCACAAGCAGCCCACTCAAGTGCAGAAGCAACACTGACCAAATATAGTGCCGAAGTGTCATGCCAAAAATGGAAACTAGCCAATATTGACTTACTATAAATAGTAAGTCAACCACCAAATACCTCCAAAACAAACCATTAGCCCACGAGGGTCGCAATGATGGGCTAACAATGCCATGTCCCCCACCTGCTAAAAAGGGGACATCACAGTCCTCCCTCCCCAAGATTGCTTGTCCTCAAGGAATCGCAATCCTGGATGCTGAAGAATATCCTCTGACTCCCAAGTGGCATCCTCAACAGGTAAACCCTATCATTTCACCAAAAGCTCTGTGATAACTCGCCTACGCAGATGCCTCTCTTTGGTCTCCAATATAGCCTCAGGAATCAACTCTAACTTCCCCTCCTCATCCAAGGGTGGGAAAATAGAAGATGGGACAACATGCCTGCCTAACGCCATCTTAAAGCGTGAAACATGAAACACATTATGCACCTTGTTGTCCTCTAGCAAATCAAGCTCATAAGCTACCTCGCCTACCCGTCTGACAATACAGAAAGGACCATAATAGCAAGGTTTGAGCTTCTCAGTCCCACTCTTCCGAACAGATGACTGCCTGTAAGGCTGCAACACCAAGTATACCATATCCCCAATCTGGAAAGAGTGAGCAACTCTCCTCTAATCAGCATACTGCTTCTGCTGATTCTGAGCCCTCTGAATATTATCCCGCAGAGTCCTCATAATATCTTGGCTGTCCTGCAGCAAATCACCTGCGTTGGGAACTCTGCTATCACTGAATAACAAATCCATAAAACTCGGAGGATCATACCCATACAGGGCTCTAAAAGGAGTCATCTGAATAGACATATGGTGAGTGGAATTATAACAATAATCACACAAGTATATCCACTTCACCCAAGCACGTTGTTGTGCAGACAGTTCCAAAGATAGCCCTCCACCCATTTATTAACAATCTCAGTCTGGCCATCAGTCTGAGGGTGGTAACTGGTACTAGGAGTCAATTCTGTCCCACATAACCTAAACAACTCCTGCCAAAAGTGACTGATGAAACGGCTATCTCAGTCACTCACAATACTCTGGGGTAAACCATGCAATCTGAAAACCACCAAGAAAAACAACTCTACAGCCTGTCACTGAAAATGCAGTAGTGATCGAGAAGAAGTAACCATATTTTATGAGACAATCTACTACCACATACATACAATCTCTACCCTGGGATTTAGGCAAGCCCACAATGAAGTCCATAGATAAGCATTCCCACTTCCACTCAGGGATGGGAAGTGGCTGCAATAAACCAGCTGGATATGTGTTCTTCTGCTTGTTCTACTGACAAACATAACACTCTCTAACATTTTGTTGCACATCAGACTTCAAGCCCTTCCATGTGAATCTCTCCCGAACCTGTCTGTAAGTTTTGAAGAACCCAGGATGTTCAATCCTAGGACCAATAATATCATCCCCTTGTAAATGATCAGCAAATTTACAAGAGTATACCAATTGTCCTATATAGACCCATCAATAACACTAGATGCCCACTGATCTCTGGCATACTCAGCAAGAATCAAGTGTCTCCAATCCTCAGATATCTCAGTCATAGGACATAAATGAGGTCTCCGAAAAAGTGCATCAGTAACCACAGTCTGAGTACCCTTGATATATGAAATGTCAAAATCATAAGATTGAAGTTTGTTGACCCACTTCTATTGTCTCTCATTAAAATCCCGTTGCCCAAGGAAATACTTCAGGCTATTATGATCAGTTTTAATACAAAACTTTTGCCAACTAGATACTGCTTGGATTTGGCCAAAGCATGCATTATGGCCAACATCTCCTTGTCATAAACAGTAAAAGCTCTCTCAGGATCCCTGAGCTTCCTGCTCTCAAAAACAATAGGATGGCGATCCTGGGAAAGAACAGCAACAATGCCCTCACCAGAGGCATCACAATGCAACTCAAACAGCCTAGTGAAATTTGGCATCGCTAGAACCAGGCATGATGTCATAATCTGCTTGAACTTCTCAAAGCAATCCTGTGCCTGAGAGGTCCACTAGAAAGCACCCTTACAGATCAATTCAGTAAGAGGAGCTGCATGACGAGAGAACCCAGCTACAAATCTGCAATAGAAAGCACACAGACCAATAAACCCTCTAAGCTGTGTCAAGTTCTTCGAAATAGGCCAATCAAGTATAGCATGAACTTTATCAGGATCCATGCGAACTCCCTCTGCACTGATAATATGACCAAGATATAGCAGTTTCGTCATACCCAAAGCACACTTGGACTCCTTGGCATACAAGGAAGCCCTATCCAAGATATCCAAAACTGTATCCAGATGAGAAAGATGACCATCCCACGTCTTACTATACATCAAAATATCATCAAAGAAGACCAGAACAAATCTCCTCAACTGGTTGTGAAAGACACTGTTCATGGTAGACCAAAAAGTAGTTGGTCCATTAGTCAAAACAAAAGGCATGACTAATAACACAGTGTCCACAATGGCATTTGAAAGTTGTCTTCTTTATGTCCTACTCCCGAACTCTAATCTGATGATACCCGAACCTCAAATCAATTTTAGAGAAGAAAGATGCCCCATGCAACTCATCTATCATCTCATCAATGCATGGGATAGGATACCGATTTTTAATTGTCCTCTTATTCAACATCCGGTAATCAATGCACATCCTGAGTATACCATACTTTTTCTTCACCAAAACAACTGATGAAACAAAAAGGGACTTACTAAGCCTAATATGTGTCATAGATAACAGCTCCTGAATAATCTTCTCAATTTTATCTTTCAGGCGCTTGGGGTGCCAGTTAGGAGTAATCATGATGGGCTTAGTGCCCTCCTCTAACTCAATGATGTGCTCTATGCCTCTGTCAAGTGGCCTACCAGGTGGTATATCACTAAACACTTTAGAATGTTTAGTTCTGAGCTCCTATATATCAGGGTGATAAACTGATTTACCTATCTCATCCAGTGTAGGTAATAATCTACACTCTGCTGCCCACTCAACTGCATCATGACTAATAAGACGCTGCATACGCCAGAGTAAAATTACCCTCAAGTTTTCCTCTCTGATAGCCTTACGAATGTGTTTTTTACCATTAATACAACTGCAATCACACATAGGTCTTGAATCTTATGAGAGAGAATGCTAATGGCAAGGACCTTGTCTACTCAAGGGTCACATTCTTTGCCACTAATTTTCTTACCTTGCAAAATATAACAACTACATTGTCCAACCTTAAGTGAATGCTTGTGAGGAAAAGAAGATTGGACAGTCAATACTACAAAAAGGTAAAACAATTAGGGTTGTAAAGACCATTGTTTATATTACATTTGTCAAGACTGTGGATGAGATCAACAAGGTAAAAAAAAATTCAAAATTTTCTTTCTTTAAACATTTTTGCAATATTATAAGTTATTTTGTAAAATTTTGATTTGCTGATTATAATCTTTTTAAATTTACAACTTACTTTAATTTCTAACTTCCTTTTCATTCACTCTCTTTTTTTAGGTGATAGAACCATTGGTTAGAGTTCTAAGGTTCATGCATGATCACACAAATCCCATGGGGTCTCTGTATGAACATTTGTATTATAGATCAGAGGTGGAACCGACAACTCCTACATATTTGTGCTACTAACTACTATTTGAACCACATTTTAGAGAAAATTCAGAGGTTATGCTTGGCCACAACATGTCTATTGAGATGTTGATCCCTGATAACAACCTTCAAAATTTTGTGCATGACGAGTTACAAAGTTATAAGAGGGAAAAGGGGTCATCGTGTCTTATTTTAGCTTAAAATTATGTACCTAGGTAAAAAAAACATTATGTTTAATTTTAGCTTACATTATATTTTAACTTTTAACTTTACTAAAATTCTTCAATGGAGCTAGTGCCCCTTCAAAAGTGCTTGTACTCCTTGCTACCATATTAGCACTATGTGTCATTCCTCTTCAACAACAAATAATCTATGTATCTCTACTGTCTATTTCAATGGCTACTTGTCTCATAGCCCAATGCCTCTGCCTATGATGTGATGGAGATGCGCAATAATGCTAGCACTGTTGTCTTAGAATATAAGGCCACAAAAATTGCATTTTCATAGCCTAGTGTCGCGCACTAATGTGCCATATTTCCTTGTATTTTGGTAACAAATTGTTTTGAAGGGTTCTTATCAAGGGAACTCTCGACAAGTTTTTCTAACAATAGGGTAAAGCAACTTAAGTGAGTACTCCCAATAGAACTAATTATTTGGGAAGTGGGAGAGACCCATTACCATTTTAGAGCTAGGGTTAGTAAATTATATTTCCAAAAAATGTTTTCTATAAATTAAAAACACTGGATATTTTAACATCCTAAGGTGCAAGGACATTCCATAGTTTATGGGACGATCAAGGTACTTAACGAAGTCTGTGCCATTATAGGGACTCCCTAGCATACATTAAACATCCCCATCAAGGAGGGAACATCACAAAAACTTTCCCTCTTTGAAAGGAATGTCTTGACAATGTTTTCCCATTTTCTAATGGTGGTGGGGTAAGTCAAGTGACAGGGTGTCCCAAGGGCATCCCCATCCAAAAAAGGTGATGTTCTAAGGGGCTGACATGTCCCCTTGGAATGCTACTACATTATGATAAAAGAACTTATATTCTATGTTCCATGGTGTTTCAGGGATGCGGACAAGGGGACGGCAAGGGATGGGTGTGTGTGTGTGTATAAAGAGTGAGAAATATGTCAATAACTGATAACAACAATATCAATATGTAAATAAATCATGAGAGCAGTAGTATAACAGAATAATAAATTTCAATACAGCATTATAACAGTAGTCTCGAACATAAAAAAAACATGGTCTATCAATGTCCTAAAGTCTCAAACATGTATCCAGAAGTCTCAAGCATCAAAATATAATAGTCTACGAAACTTAGCCATATTCAGGCTATCGATTTCCAAAGGCTCAAAACCCTCTAAGTCTATCACTATCCTATGGTGGCCACTATGGTCAGTGCCAAATGGTAAACATTTTGAGAGAAAATAAAGTACATTCAAACAAAGAAATAAAGCAGTGCAATTTTTTAATTTCAAATCTCATGAATGAAACTTTTCAAGCACAGTATTGAGACTCAAACTTGGCATGCCTTAGAAAATTAAGCATCTGTAACTTTTAATATGTATTTCATTGAATATATTTGATTCTCATGCATTTGAAATAAGATGGCTGTTTTGATTCTCATTTATTTGATTCTTATACATTTGAAATTTGAATACATTGTTTTGATTCTCATATGGAGTTATAGAAGCAAACAAAATTTTAAAAAACTTTTTTTTTTTTGTTTTCTAAGGTAGGAAACATCCCTTGCCATTTGTGGATGGCTAGCCATCCCTGAAACGTCCCCCAACCGTTTTGGGGGCAGCTAGCCTTCCCGAAATGGCAGGGGACATTTCCTAATGTTTTGCCAATTTTTGCTCATTGAGGAACAAGAGGGGGGCGTCCCCTTCGCGTTCCGTTGTCCCTAAAATGGGGATGGGGACGTGGGGTTTGGTGATAGGGGACATCACCCCATGTAACCTCGCTTATATTCTGATGAACTAAGTGTAGCCGCCTAAATTTGACCATGCTCTTATGACACTTCTAACATCACCCAGTCATTCATCCTCCTAACACCACCTTATTTCACCATGTGACACATTTATCCTATTTGCCAAATTTTAGATAATTTAAATATATTTTCTCCATCACTTAACTAATTAAATAAATTATATTTACTTAATTAATTTAACAATCACTTCATTTTTTTTTTTGAGATCTTTCCCTTTCACCTAATACATTCCACCACCGCCCAAGTGCCTTCAAAGACCCAAAAATATCTTAGTGCGTCTTAAATTTGTGCTAAACAAGATTTAAGTAATAGTAGCGCTACCTTATTTTCACAAACAACCTTTTGGTAACAATAGAAAGTAGCTTGAGAGTTAAGAAAAGAATGGAGCGGCGACAACGGACGGGACGGGAAGCTTTTCGAAAGCATGAGGGTTTGGACTATGGCGGCTGATCCACATGGAGATGGCCTCTTCGACACGGCTCTTATCCAAATCCCCCTATGTTTAACGGGCGGAGAAGAGGTTAGAATGAATTTGAGCAGGGCAATATTACAATAGGCTTCTAACTGAAAGGGGAATGGAAGGGGTTGGGAGAACAGAAAGTCGAAGCCTTATGGTGATCCTTTCCAAAATGGGTTTAATTTTAATCAGATTGCTAAGAAGTTTTGGCGCCCTAAGTGTCCTCCAGTCTTAGCGTGTGACTCTCTCCTCCTCTAGTCTTACCTCGCTCCTCTAACTTTTCAGCCTGTTGTTTGCTGGTGTTGATAGTCAACGTCTTTAAAAAGTTTTATTGCATTATAAACATGATCTAAGTAGTGCGAAGGTGTCCCTTAGAGGTGGATTGTTTTTAATGTTATTAAGTTGTTATGGACTGGTAGGAGAAGGTAGTTGTTTTAATCAGATAGTGTTGTTTTCCTACCTAAAGCCTGTCTGCTATGATATCATGTAATTTCCCTTTCAAATATTAAAAAAATATCAATGTTACCAATCAAAAAAAAATTAACCATCACTTCCATCTAGCCAAATTATTTGAATAAATCTTATTTATTTAATTAATTATCATCTAAAACATCACCCTTCTCCAATAATTAATTAAATAATTTTATTAATTATTGAGTCACATGACTAACTAAGACCTTCTCCAGATTCATTGAATTCAGACACTTGCCATGAAAGTCAAACTAGCTTTGCATCTCAACCATCCATTTCATCCTACATCTCCAAATCTCAAACATTCACATAAGGATATACCATAATCTATTCCTAAAACCTAACCCTTATCTCTTGTGGGACATGTCACACGACTACAACTATGATCCAAACACTAGTCCTCAATCAATCCTAGCAATCCATCAACTAATGCATCTTGGTCCTTGCTTCCCTTCTTGAAAATTCTATAAATGAGAGACCTCTCATTCCATTTAAGCAATGTTTCATTATCATATTGTTATGTTGTCCATTAGTTTATTTAATAATCTCAATCATACTATCATGCTTTTGGAATCATGAGCAACCACATACAAGCTATCAACATATCAGCATTACTTGATCTTTCTGAGGTTTGCATGTATTAGATTTGAATAGACTAGATTTTATGCATATTTCAGTTATGTCATTTGCACGTAATACACTAAGGATCCAAAGAATATGAACATTCAACATTGAAAATCATGAAGTGAACTATAAAGAAAAAGAGAATTCATTGTTCAAATGACATTTGAAACCATAGACTTCCGGGAACAGCTGGAGATGAATTAAAGTGGAAGTTTCAATTTCCAAAGCTATTTTGTAATTTAAAAAAATTCTACAAAGCTAAGAGTCTACAAGTATGAACTTTCAACATCGAAAATATTTCAAAATCTAGACTTATGAAGTGAAAGGCCAGAAGCTACTAGAAAAGGCTAGAGATTTCCAATTCCCTTAGGAAACATGGAGGACGTTTCAGAATTGTCCCTCCACTTGGTTTCCATATGTGAAACATTTACGGGCAAACAATTTGATCATATTGTTATTATAAACAGATATATACAATAGAGATGAAAGGCTCTATTTATAAGAGATTACATGAAGATGTTTCTAAATGAAACAATCATAAAAAAAAAGACAAAAAAGGAAACTTTCTAAACCAACTAAGATGACCATTAAAGCAACATTATATTATTTTAATACCGTACCTTAATAGTCATCGTACTAACTACCCTACAAAAGACATAATTTGCAAGTCTTTTGGTCACAAATGCATAGAAGGTTGCCCCCTTCTAGCCGAAACGCTCTACAAAATGAGCCTACTATTGAGACCCTCCTTGATTCTACAAAACTTTTGGATATGACCAACATAACTACAAACCTTCCAACCTAATATTGGGAAAACAAAAACTATCCCTCCCTGTATAGCCGACACTGAGTTCAACTTTTGAAACTGAAACCACGAGTTTGGGGAGAAAATCATCAAACCCTACACTGCTTCAGAAAAATTGCCACGATTTTTTTTTTAAAATGGCAAAAACCTTTGCAAATGAGCACAACGACCCAAAACAGAGTGCAAGAAACAATGATTTTTGTGGAAAATTTTGCCAAACCCTCCAATGATTTTTTTCTAGAAAAAAACAAAAAACCCTAAGACCAACAACACCAATCATATTTTTTTGGGAAAAATAAAAAAATCCAGACACGATTTTTAAGGAGTAAAACGAAAAAAACTAGCCACGACTTGTGAGGAGAAAAATCGATCAAAACCCAGAAACGATTTTTAAGTAGAAAATAAAAAAACCCATACAATAATATTTTGAAGAAAAAATTATAAAAAACAAACAATAATGTTTTGAGGAAAATATTATAAAACCTAAAAGTGATTTTTTGAGGAAAACGACAAAACGTTATAAAACCCAAAAATAATTTTTTTAGGTAAAAATTATAAAACCCAGACAACAGCAACATAAGACATGATATTTTATGTAAACAAATCAGAAAACCCTCCAACAAAGAAAGAACCCACAAAATAAACACCACGATCTTGAAAATTTGGAAACCTCAATTTTGAGGAAAATCGGAAAACCCTGTCAACCCAAAAAAAAAACATTGTCACCTGAAAATGCCCAAAACTTAGACGAAAACCCTTGACCCAAGTCTATGAGAGTCTCAAAAAACTACAAAAAAAAACTCGAAAAACAAAAAAAAATGCCCTTGCATGCAACTCTCAACGATTTAACAAAACCTTTAAAAATATCTTTGAATAAACACCAACGATTTTTTTCATTAAAAAATTGAAAAAAAAAACAGAAAAAATTCCAATTAGGAGGCTCGAATTTTTATTAAAAAATTCGCCAAACTTTACAAAACCCCATCGACCCACTCCAATACCATGTTTATATAAACCGACATATACAATAGAGACGAAAGGCTCTATTTACAAAATATTACATGACGATGTTTCTAAAATGAAACAATCATAAACAAAAGACAGAAAAAGGAAACTTCCTAAACCAACTAAGATGACCATTAAAGAAACATTACATTATTTTAATACATATGCAGTGAGGAATTGTCTCCTAACTGTCCACGAATATCAAAAATGAGGAAACAGAGAATAGAGGGTAAGGGTGGCACCAAGAAATGTGTTATTAGGTTACTTTGATCATCTACCATCCAAATGGCTTATATGACACTATTGTATCCCCATTTAGCTTTCTAAATCTTGAAACGATGCATTTGTCTATATTTAAAATTTTATCAATCACATAAATTATGTAGTAGTAACAAAAGTTAACCAATAACTAATTCTGACAAATACACCTCATGCTAAACCCCTGGATGTTAACAAAGCCTCATATCATCCCAAAAAAATATTACCAATGGCATATTTAATTATTTAATAAACTATCTCACCTCTATTCTTAAGCAAATTCAGGTAATATGGTACTTTATCAACTAGTCAAGGGGTTGATGGTTAATGAGTAAATTTGTTGAAAAAGCAACTCAAGTTCAGTTTCCCTTGGGTAAAACATGCTCTAACACCAGCAGAGTGCTGAAGCCTCCCTTTTGTACCAATAATTGTGGGATACACTTTATAAAATCCTTGTTTACCAAACAAACATCAAAAGGATAGTTTTCAGCCATCTAAATTCACAAAGCGGGTAAATCAATAAATGGCCTTCAACAGCTAATTGAACAACATCAAATGAAATAGTTCCGTACTTTGGCCTTGGAGTGTTCACAAAATAACAGATATTGAATTCAGATACTTGTTATTTCAGACACTAAGATATCTACACTGTAATTAGGTTTAATGAAAGAGAAAATATACGAACGTGCCAAGAAGAGCCTCCATGTCATCCTCTTCTGCTTGGGAAACAAGGTCCTGCTCAACTGTAACCTTCAGCTCACTTGGTCTATCATCATCTTCAATTGGACTATCCCTTGCAATTGTTTTCACAGGAACTGTTTTTGTATTTTCCTATGACAAAAGAGACCAATAAAATTCTCACAAACATGAGTATCGAATATGTATCATGTTATAGATTAAAACCTAGCAAGACCAAAACAGAATAACACTTGTCTTCAGAAGTTCCAAAAAAAAACTATATGATAAGCATGTTATTACCTTAATGAACATTGACACCAAGGATGTATAGTAAAGAGCAAACATAAAATAGACAAGGCACTTTTAACAGCAGTCTCATAAAATAGACAGTATAATTACAATTGTAATATAACAAGCACGCTAATATTTCATTCTCAAACACATAATGACCTCAATTTGCCATCAGTAAAGGATTAGATTTTAGACATTTCATGAAGATCAATTCACTAACAGGCTTTGAATTTTACATCATTAACATTTATTGCTCTTCTACAGGAAAATAAACCAAAATATTTGAAACTATGCGTACAATACAATATATCATGATAAAACACAACAGTAGAACCAATGGAGTAAGAAGAAGAATAAAGAACAAAAAAAGAGTATCGTTTTCCATTCCTTTGATTATCAATTGGAGATGCATCATCTACCAATGGAAGAAGGCCCCCCTTATATCTCCTTTTAACTTTGTAGAATGCAAACTTGGGGCTGTATTTGCCTCTACCATCCCCCACTTTTCTTTACTTTCTTCCTATGTTACCGGGTTCCTCTGTTTTGGCCCGGATCCTGGTTCTGGTACGGTTCCGGTTCCGGTTCCTCCCGGATTCCTCTTGGATTCCTCCAGGGTTCTGGAATGGAATCCGGGTTCTTCCTGG
>MU227061.1:209388-220369 GCA_018584345.1 Thuja plicata
AATCTGAATATACGATATCTCTGTTATTCTGAGTTTCAATGAATGAACAGCACTTATTGATTTCGGTGTGTTCATATGATCCTCAGATCAGCCGCATAAATAAGGTGAGGGTGATTGTGAGGGGCCACGTTTATAATAGACGTGACTCCTCAAGGAGTCACGTCCATTATAAATGTGGCTCCTCATGCTATGCCCCGTCACCCATTAACACCCACGTATATTATGAAACGATAACTATAACAATAGTTATCCTTTATTGCAATACGGTGTAAATCGATAATAATCGGTATTAGTAATTGACGCCATAACATATGAAATGTTAAGTCGATACTTATCAATATAACATGAATCGACAGTTTAGTCGATGTTAATTATTAAACATCCGATCAATGATAATTATTATCATTATTATTATTATTAAATAATAATAATGATAATCATTATTATTATTATATTAAAGCAATAATATATAAATATATAATAAATATGAATAATAATAAATATCAATATATTATTAATAATTATTATTATTAATATATATATAAATATATTTCATGATTTATCTATTATTGCAAATTGAATATTTATCTGATCGACGCTATAATTTTAACACCCCTCAACCATTTTGGCAAGCAAATGAAGGTTGTAGTACTACAAAAAAAATTAGTCAATATGTGCTTTTGAGTCAACTTGTCATGCTGCTCCATGTGAATGGCTTCAAATGTGCTCCAATTGCACTCATCAAAGAGTGAAGGGCATAAGTGCATAAATGAGAAAATGCAGAAAAAAGCCAGCTTTTTCTATTTCTAGGTTGTGGTCTATAGTTTTCTGTCATCATGTGAGTTTTTGGTTAGTTATCATGAGTTGCTAGGTGAGTTAACTGGCAAGTACTCTCTCAAAACACACCTGCCAGAGTAACTTTCCCAGCCTACCTAGCTCACAAATACTCACCAATGTTTTAATCTATGGTGGATATGATTGAATCGCCCACACATAATTCAGCTAGTTATCTAGAAAAGAAATTGAAACTATTTGCGGCTGGCATTGCTTTGTTCATAAGGACACTACTTTAAAAACTAGACATAAGGGACAAGTTGAGGATCAAGAACTACTCGTCAGCTTGGATGTGGTGTAGCTTTCCACAGAGATTTCTCTTATCAAGCTATCATAATGATTAATAAAGTTACATAAACTAAGCCATGTCAAATTTTATTTGAGGTCTACTTTAATTTCCTAGGCTAAAATTATGAGTAGAAGGAAGGTGAAGCCACGAACTCCCCTTTCTCCTATTGTATATAGGCCACATGGTGGACAGTATCTAGATGCTTTCATAAATAACGTCAAAGAGCTTCAGAGAGGCCAACAACATGAGACTTCCATTCCTGGACGTATTAATAATAACAAATGAGAATGGATCACTTCACAAAAAGGTGATTAAGAAAGATTGTCCGAATCATAGTTACAAGATTTGGACTCCACAAGCTGATTTTTTATTCAGTCAGACTCGACACACGAACTTAGCAAATTGAAAATCCATGAAATATAAATATTTTTTAAGGATTAAAAGCTTTTCCCATTCACCCTTTAGTAAATCAACTTTAAAGACACAATGAGCTTTTCGATTAGAAGCTATTTGATCACATACACACACATGAGTACAAACATGGATTTGAGCTGGAGGGATCAACATTTTTCAATTTATATATTCTCGAGTGTTTAGGTGGCAAAACTCATGGATTATGATATTCATGGCATCAAAAACAAAAATCACAAAATGTAGTTATGAACTACAGTAGAAGATGTTTATAGATGTCATAGTTATTAATTATTTAAGAATAATTAATATTAACATCACTAAATATAAAGTATTTAAGAATATCACCTGAAGAGCCCCTCCTGAGGTATGCTTCAAGACATGCAAATCAGCTTTGACTCTCTGACCTGTTTCAGAGCTCCTAGCTGCAATATGATAACTGTTAGTTACAATAATAGGCAATGAAGCATCAAAACCAGAAAAAGCTGCTTGCCAGAGATAAAAAGATTAATGTCTTTTTTATAAATCAAAACCCAAGCTACCCATCAAAGCAAGAAATAAACGAGTATTCTTTATAGATATGGGAGCATGTGTTCTCTTTGACTTAAAAGCTTCAATTTATTGTGTACTAAAACCAGAAAGACAAATTTTCCCTATATGCAAATAAGTATGGATTTCTTTTAATAACAAGTACTCATCAATCTCCCCACTAAAGGGTACTTAAAAAAATCATGTTTGTATGAAGAGTAGGGGTCTCTCCTGATGTTAGGTTATACCAAATTAAATTTTGATGGTGCTAAAAGAGGCAATTAATATTTTACAAATGCAAGGACGACGCTAAGATAGTAAAATGACAATTTTCTTAAAGAATGTTCCCATTTTCTTGAAGTCAAATCCAATAATGAAGCTGAAGCGGTGACACTTTTGGAAAGGTATGAAGTTAGCCAAATCAGTATTCGTAAGCAGTTGGACATCAAGAGCAATTCTCTTATCACATTAATGGATGTTTAGAACTTTAGATAGTCAGATTGTGGATTAGAACCTTAAAAGTATTTTAAAAGAAGTTAAAATAATTGCAAGTAACTTCCAGGGTGTGGTTTTTAAGCACTGCTTCAGGGAGAAAAATAAGTAGATTAAAAAAACCTTGGTATTGAACAGTATCCTTTTTCAGCCAAGGTTAGTGATAATGCTAAAGAATAGCCTTGAGAAACATCATTACAAATGATTCTCTTCATGCATGTATGCACCCACCTTGGTATAATGTATCGAGTATTGGCTAGTGTTGGAAAGATTTTGTTGCCAGCAGAGATGTAACAAGTGGCAGAGTGTGTAATATTCAGCAATATGTGCAGGCAGCTTAATTGGTATGAAGAGGGAATTGCAGTGTCTTTATATATTCTGTAATGCTAAAATTATGCTCATTCTCTCTGTATGTATCTGTTGTTTCTTGTGTGTGCAGTAAGTTGGATAAGGAAGAAGTATAGGAGATATCAAGATGTTGAATCTATAGGACTGATGTCTGATGGTCATTTGCCGAGTTTCTTTCATATTGCAGATGATGCTATGAAATGTCCCCTTTTTTAAACAGGGTTTAATAATAAAATTAAAATATAAAAGAATAAAAATAAAATGTAAATTAAGAATATAAAATTATAAAATTAAAATATAACATGATTGAATTTTAGTTAAGTTTGATGAATGGTCAAAAGGCATGAAATAGAAAGTTGTGTCTCCCTCAAACATGGGATATAAAAGGGAGAAGAGAACTTCATTTGAACGGGGCAAGAGAGTGAGGAAGGGAAAAGAGAAGGTGTGAAGCAAGAAAGAATTAATGGAAGAGAAAAAAGAAATGGGAACCAAATAAGGAAGTGACTCCTCCAAAAGGCAACAGTTTTGAAGGGTTGTCACACTTCAAAAGGGAGGTAATTATTGGCAATATCTTCTGTTCTCTTTCAAAGAGGGACAATTATGAAGCGTTGTGACTCTTTCAAAGGGCAGAAATGATGAAGGGAGGTGACTCTTTCAAAGGGTGATAATTGTGAACGGTTGTGACCATTGCAAAGGACAGACATGATGAAGAGGTGTGACTGTCCCCCACATTGGAAGATATAAATGGGAGAAGGTTTCATTTGAGGAGAACGTCCCAAGGAGAGCAATTTGGGGAATAATATATTATTCTAAAAGGCAACAATGAAAAGTGGTGACTAAATTCTAATGAAAGGTGGTGACCCTTTCACAAATAAAGTATAATGAAGATCCCATTCCAAGCATTGAAGGACTTATCAATCATCACTCATGAATCCATCCAAACAAATCCTTCATCCATAAATCGTTAATCCCTCAAGAAATCAAGCAAACAATCAATCAGCAAGATCAAGAAAACAATCATCACTTCATCATGGTATCAAGAAAACACACAATTCATTATATCGGCACTTTAAAATCATCTAAACAACAATTACTTAATCATAACTCATCAGTACCATGTGTTGTGCCTTGCACACACGCCCTGTTGTACACAGGGACCCCCCTTCTCTCTTCAAATCAGTAAAATGATGGAGGAATGGGTTTTGGACAAGGATTTCAGGCTTTTGCATTAAGGAATAAGTCAAGAAGAAGCGAGGAGTTGGAAAAACAAGTGTGGAATGAATAAAGTTGCCATGACTTTGCAACAACAAACGTTTCAATCGTTTATGTCATGGAGGAATTGAGTGAAATAAAAGAGAAATATGACTAAGGAAGAAGTGTAGCTGTTTGGAATAGTTGTGGATTCCTTCATCACAAATGCACAAGAAAGAGAATATCAAAGGAGTATCATCCAAGGAAGAGAATGTTGGAATTTTTCCTTGTGGGGATTTCATAATCCTTTGGACATACAAGAACTCACCTTAGGAAGCAAAAGAATGGAAGAAATGGACAAGAAATGTTGGACTTTCACCCTTGGAAGGGATTTCTCAATCCCTTGGATGCACAAAATTCTGCCTTAAAACAATTTGTAGCAAAAGAGAATTCCACAAGGAATGGCGGAACTAAGGCCATGGTGGGGATTTTCCTATCCCTTGGATAACATTTCATACAAAACTCCAAAAACACCCCCAATAGTCGCCTAGGACATCAAGGAAATAAGATAAAGTAAAAGGAAGAAATGGTGTAGGTTTAGCCTTGGTAGGGATTATAGTCTCCTTTGGACAACATAATACCTGACAATGCAAAATCCTTGACTTTAGAAAAATCCCGAAATTCCAAAAAGGCTTTAGTGGCGGCTACCATCTTATCATGATCTGGAATATTCAAATTCCTGCTCCATAGGGCCCAAAATATCTTTCCTCTTTTGATTTCTTCAGCCTTTGCAATGAAGGTTCAATGATGGTTGACACACCACATCAAAGTTGCATCTATTCAAACGAGTTCATTATGCTTCTCTTTGCTGAATCTCACGTGGTTGGCTATGGTATCAATATTGCTTTGACACTTTGCTTTAAGTTTGTTGGCAAAAGCAATTCCTGAATTGTCTTTTCTTTTCAGTTCAAAACTATATCCTTGAATTCTTGCATCACTTGGGTGACCATCTCTTTCACCTATTCAAGCACCTTGCCTTGTTTGATTATGTTTTTCTGTATACATCTACATTTCCATTCAAGGCTATAAATCCATGTTCTACAAGGAATATCCTGCGATGATATTATACCTTTGGCCACTGCTACATTGAGCCCCATATCAACAAACTCTTGTAATAATCTGGTGATTTCCTTATGTGCCAGTTCTTCCATTTTTGCAATTGAAATCTTAGAAAACACACCATTTCTAGCCACTACCAGTTCATTGAAGGACCTACTCAAGTTATCAAATGAAAGGTAGGCCTCTATCCTTCAAATCCTTGATCCCCTCCCAGGCAATCCTGCCAAACTGGTTGTCAATCTGTATTTGGGAGATCAACTCGTTGCTGCCATCAGATATTGGATTCAAGATAGCTTGGGGGACATTTAGGAGTTGAGTATATAATGGACTCAAAAGAGACTTCAAGCAGTTGGTCAATGCTTCTAGTGTTGCCTTCAAATTTTCTTTATCAAATTTGTTCTTCTCCACCCTATCCATAACTCTAACAACCAAAAAATGCATATTGTGTAGATCTACATCTGTAATGGGAGGCCCCATATCCACCCTGGTAGTATTGAAATCGGCTGACAAAGCTTGGTTGGTCTCCTTCTAGGTATTAGGGTGTGCTATCTCCATACATAGATGATTAGATTAATCGCTTTCAACAAAGCGGGCAGTGGTTTTTAGTTTCTTGCTTTTAGGAGTTGATTTCAATAGCTGAGATACAATGTCTTTGGATGATTGTCTAAGGACTTCTAGCGTCCTCTTATTGGACAATGATGTTTCCAGCCATGAAGCAGAGGACAAGGTTTGAGAGGCACTTTGTAGTATATTAGGAGTGGGAAATAAGGTCATCTTGACTAGAGGGGTTTTATCAATATTTTGTGTAGAGGAAGGGAATAGGGTTTGAGACTTGCCACTTGTTGCATCTTGTTGTTGTGTATCCTGGGCAAGTCCCTTACCTTTGCCATCATCTCCCTGTTTCTCACTCGATTCTCTTATTCCTAGATTGGGCAGTGAACCACCTTCGCATGTTGGCCTGGGATTCTAGTCCTTTTCAAGAGGTTCCCCATACCCGCCCCCTCCTAGATTACTTGAAGGTTGTGTTTGTGTAATGGTGACAGTGAGCAAGGCACTAGGTTGAACTGAACTACTCTATTTTGAGGGTTGAGTGCTCCCAGTAAACGAAGACTTCTTGTCATTCCCCGTTTTCTTCGCTACCCACATTTGAGTTCTCTTAATCACCATGCATGTTCTCTTATCTAAGTTATCTTCTTCTGGAAAACTCCAATCAATTGGATCCAGTAGTTGTGCTTGTACTTCTCGAATGTATGCAAGATCAAATACATTGGACTCATCATTTGTGATACTAGTTACATCAAATGGGAGACGGTAATCAGTTATCTCCTTTAAGGTCATCATTGACCAGCTCCTCCTAACCTCTAGGTCATCCTTAGAATCTACCCAAAAGTCTTCTAATTGCGGCAAATGATGTTAAGAAGGACCGAGAAACAAAGTATTCTTGACAAAGTCCTTTGGGTCAAAATACATTCTCAAAACATTGTAAGTATCCATTTTGTACTTCTCTACTACTTTAATCATATTCAAAGCATTGGAGTTCGATTCCCAAATGAATGGGGAATCGAATGCCCACCTTCTTAATCTAACTAAATCTTTTGTTTAATTCACAAATCTGTCTACAAAACTCAACTATGGTAATTTTATCATCTAAATACCTAGGCAACTTCCACGGAAAGTCGGAGAAACCTCTGATTCTGAGATTGGTAAAAGTTGGAAACTGTAAGAAGAAACTGCCATAACTTTGTATTAGAGCAGCGGCCTTAGGAAAAATCCTTCATTCAGAGTGACCCTGCATTTCCCTTACTAATTTCATTGTAAATGTGTCATTGACCCTTCTAAAATTGGAATAGTTCTTCTGTAATTGTATTTTAGGGTAAAAATCGTAGATTTGTATATCCTCTTCAAATTCTTCAACATAATCCAGCCTGAACCAATATTGAGTACATGCTAGGGCATACAACAAGTAGGAGGACATGTAGAAAAATCTATTCAATGGGAACCTGATGATCATCTCATGCAGATGATCACTAATCAATCCAGCCCAGTCCAAAAAATCAAACCCTACGCAAATTACTTGAATCAAGAAAAACATCCACTCATATAGGTTTAGGGCATCTTCATCTCCTCTGAGCTTGTGCAATAAAACAACCATATCCATGATTTCCCCTTTAATGGAAGTCCCATATATGGTGTGGGGTAATTTGAATTGTCCCCACCTAAGCGGTAAGAACCATTCTCTAGCAATTGTATTCTTGTATACCCTCTTTTTCTTGTTGAATTTGGAATGTGACAACAGAAATACCCAATTTGCATACTCCCTCCTATTCGACAAACAGAAGAAATTTTGAATGGTTACCTGGTCGAGAGTGACTATAACTCGATCATTATGTGTTTTGATCGTCGTTGTGCTAGGATCATATCTATTGATGCACTCCATTACTAAACCACATTGTACAACTACCAGGAATCCTGCGGCGTGAAGTAATCCACTTTCTACCAACCTTTGGGTAATCGGGTCCCTATTAGGATTTTCTACTCTTCTCCAAAACTCATTTAAGTCAACATTGCTCAATTTGGTATCCCATATTTTAGCAGGTGCGTATTCTAGACTACTGAGGTGGTCATACCCTAGGTGTTTGAATTTCATTGTTTCTGCCTATATTCCTTTTAATTTAAACACGCCAAGGAAATATTGCCACAAAATGCTTAACATCCTAGATTGAATTGAGCTGAATAGTTGAGTGACTATAAAACTTACCGATTTGATAATGCCCTTCACAAAGAGAATTATGTGCCCTAGCTTCTTCCTTTTGCCCTCCTTCATTGTAATGAATTGTGAAAAATAAATTTTATGGCATAAAAAGGAGAGCCATTAATACCAATCATTTGAGCATTTAATGCTTGTGCCTGCCACTCAATCCCACCATTATATTTTCCAAGTCAGTTTTTCAAAAACTTCTATTCACCTTATCGGACTCCACCTTGGGTTCTTGAACTCGCTATTGGTCCCAAAGCCAGTTTATAAGAGCATTCAATATCCTTTATCAGGAGCCAACAACGCTTTTTGGACTTAACTTTCTTTAGCTTTCAATCTTGATCTACTTTCAATCCATGTTCTACTAATGTCGGGCTCCAATTTGGCTTCTGGAGCCATCTTTTGAATTGTAGCTTCATCTCCTTCCCGACTTAAGAAATTCTCCTTTTATATGAAGTGTCGTTGAATGTACCAGCTTATCGAACTGACTATCGAGCCCGAAGTATTGTATAAGCAGTTTTGAAATCTCTTTCGGGTTCCAAAAGTACTTTTGGAACTCGATCAATATTATTTTTAACTTTTAAACTTCATCTCTGCGATTGTAGTAATTGTTCCATCTTAAACATTGGGCTTTGATGGAAGTTCTTGAACCAACATCCAATGTCAATATGCGACTTTGAACTGAGCTTTAAACACTTGGAGGAAAGTTGGAACGAAACATATGAACGAAAATCAGTGTCATTTGCATTATCTGGGACCGAAAAGGGAAAGGGAACAAAACTTAGACTGACAAATGTTAACCACATGTTGAAAGACCAACACTCAAATTGTTCCACATGAAATGTTGGGATCCGACAAATGTTTTTGAACATGAACTTAGACACAGTGAAAGATTTAGACAAAGATAATTTAGGATCAGGTAAAGGTGACTTTGACAACCTTTGTGTCAAATGCAATATCGAGGAGGACCAATAGTGGAAATAGAACGTGATAGAGACTATGAAACCCAAGACTTGGTGGGGACAGATTTAACCTTGTTCCAAAAGATTTGTCAAATCTCGAAATAAGTTCCAAAACACGACATAAACTCCGACAACTTTCAAGAGGACTTAAAAGACTTGAAATAAAACCCAAAATCATAAGTTTTGAATTATGGGGCAGAAACTTAGGCAACAAAGACCAAGTTCCCAATCCAAAGCATGAAGAGGTATCCTCCAATCCATTCCAAGACAAGGAACCCAATCATTCCAAGTTGAAAATGCTGATCCAAGCAGATCTCCAAATGTCGCCATTCCATTTCAAGGTGGAAAACCCAATCCTAAAACGTGATGAATGGATAAAGTACTAATCCAAGACATTATGAAAATCCCAATCCACTCTTATCTTGGTCTAATTTGACATTCCGTCATACTGGGTTATAGCTTATACAAGATCTAAAAAGATGTTAATCCTCGTATGCTATGCCAAATTCATGATCCATTGATGCCTATCCATTGCAATCCAAAATGAATGATTCTATCTATGTTTAATGTGATGTAATTAAATTTTGATGTCCTTGATTATGCCACTAAAGCTATAAACGGTTTTGGTATTTTCATGTAGATGTCCACATGCAAATGCAGAAGATGCCTCCGAAGAGATCAAGAATGTCAGGTTGAAGATTCCTAAGACTTATGAAAGTTACAAGACCACTACAACAAAGTGCGACTACAAAAGGCATTTCAACATTCCTACTCATAGGCAAATGTAACCATGGAACAAGCTCAAGGAACAATTTCAAAAATTTTGGAAATACAAAAGGAGTACCTAGAGAATATTAGTGGAAGTTTGAAATATTTTAAGGAGAAATATTCAAATTGTGCTTCATTGTAAAAGGAATGGGAAATAGTTGAAATTAAACAAGATGTAATATTGAAAAAGTTAAAATTGTATTTCTTGTACCTACTTTGTCTTATTCTCATGTGACACTTTGGAAAGCATGTCATTTTTGTCCTGAAGTGGGGTTAGGTACAACTATTTTGTCTTCTAGTGGGAGTAGGTAAGAGATATTAATTTAAATATCCCGATGTTTCTAGAAGGCAAATTTGAGGCCTAGGTGTTGAGTTAATCTCCACCGTTGATCTTGTAAGCCTTCCCTATAAAAGGCAATGCTTTTCTCCTTTGTAAAGTGAGTAGTTAGTGATCAGATTAGCAAGAGTAGTTGGTGTAGCGGTAGGGATTGACGAACAAAAATTATTGTAAACAGCATCTTGGGTTAATGCAAGTAAGCATTGAATTATGGTGTCTTTCGTGTGGTTCTCTAATGTATGCATAGTTTCTATTCTTCAATGTTAGTTTCAGTGAATTTTAATGGTGAACACTGAAATATGAAGATTTTTGATGAATTTCCAATTTATTCCATTTGTATTTGTTAATGTTATTGTAGCTATGTCGGATTCCTTCAGGCCGACATAGATAACATAAAATTTGCGATAATATAATTATTATTATTATATTGATAATATAATAATTATATTTATTGAGATAATATAGTTATATATTAATTATATAATTACTTAATATATTATTATCTATAAAAAATAATTATTATAATAATATAATTATATTATAATATAATATAATTATTATAGTATAATTAATGGGGCCTAATTGGAAGTGTGGTGACCCTTGGTGAAGGGGCGTCGCACCACCAATAAGTATAAAGGAAGAATAAATCTTCCTCTCTATTCCATTACATACAATTAGAAAAAAAACATGGTATCAGAGCCATAGTACGCACTTCAGGGATTAAAAGTATCATGGAATATGATTCATACAAATACTGTCATGTACCCTTTCTAGAGTGGACATTAGAGACGGAGGAGTTGGCCTATGATTGGAGTCTCGCAGGCTAGCGGAGATGGATAGGGACTCATTCAGTGCATACAGTGACCGGATTTTGGCTTTACAAGCAGTTTGGAGCCAGTTTGGAGCAGTTCCTAGATTTTAGGGGATATCCCTACTTTTTAGGAGGA
>MU227061.1:220807-233509 GCA_018584345.1 Thuja plicata
GTTTAATTAAATTAAAATAAAGCTATTTATATAGCTAACTGGAGTAATAAGGGATTTTTGGCTTATTCTGGTCAGGCAGGCCTATGTGTTATAGCTCGTTGGAAAGGTCTTGACGTAATCTAAATCATTTTCATCTTCCAGAGACCTTCCGACACTTTGAGTTATGTTAATTGGGCAAAGGGGTGTTTTTCCTATACATTAAAACCTTTAATTAAAAGATGCCATTTTATAATAAAGAAAAAAGGCATATTCTTCCTTTAGGGTTCGATTGGCTTTGAGAGGGAGATAAAAGGAGAAGTTGGGTCATTCTTTGGACATCTTTTACATCTTATGAACATTTTGAAAACATAATTTGGCATTTGTCTCTGGATTGAGCATTCCCTCACTAGGACGTCAAACCCTAGGCTGAGAGTTGATCGAGTTGGGACGTAGCCCTCAACTGGATCGGATTTACAGATTCTTGCACAAGGAATTTGACATTGGTGTAGTAGGTCTTCTTGGCTGAGCATAACAGTACGTAGAATTGAGGCTAGAAGGTAGAGCTGAATATATCTTTCAAGTTAGTTTGCTGCTACAGCAGCTCATATCCTTGGCGTTAGAAATTGGAGATCAACATTGCAGCATTCAACAAATTGCATCACATTGGCATTGGGTATTGTGAGTGGATTCGCTCAGAAGTTTATATCAGCTGGGCATTGGATCTTGTGGGCAGATTAGTAAACATTGCAGCTGCTAGTCACATATATATGCTGACGTTGATTGTATGTGAGGTGCCAAACTTCATTCTTTTGTGGTATCAAATTTATTGGAATAATTAGAAGCATTTCCAGAATTACGTAAGCTTGTATTGAGTTATTGTAATTACTATCTATTTGTTGTTGTTACTGCCTTTACATTGTAACACGTTATTATGAAAATATCAAAGCAAATCATTCCTTCTGCAACTTCCGTCTAGTTCTACAAGATAATCAAAACAATTATAGGAGAACATAATTATATAAGTAAAATTTATAGCAGCAGCAGAGAAAATATCCACTTGGGATATTTCAAATACACATTGCAAAATTAGTTCTAGTGATTTCATTGTGAGGCGCAACAATAATCATACCCGTGGTCTAGTTCATAGGCGATCAAGATCTATAGCGACATCTATAACACATCATCACTATCGAGCAAATATAGTAATACAAGTAATGTGCAACCAAGGATAGATTCGATCATCAGATCATATTCGACACCTGACAACATTAGAAGTTTATGTGATCTGGGAATTACAAACATCTGACGTGACTTGATCTGTGATCCGCCCATTGAGTCATGGACTATAGCAGTGGGCCGAGGTAGTGTTGGGTAGATGGCGACACTGGTCATAGGTGTTTGGTGTGCTTCGCAAACAATGGATGCATGTCCAATCTTAGTGCATGAACCCAGGGAGGTGCAGTGAATATGTTCTTTGCCTGACCCCGAATGTGGTCTCTGCCTAGAGATAATAGGTCGGAGCAGCAGATAGTTGTCACAGTCAAATGCCCATATCGTAAATTGCACAGAGGAGGTGAGTCGAAGACCAAAGGCATGAGCTGAGAAAACTGGATCCCATCCCTGGATTGAGTGTAGTACAGTGTGGAGATACCAACATTGAATGCTAGTCGCTTGAGGAAAGAGCTGGAAAGAATGTCTTGGTCAGGGAGCGCACGAGAATGTGACGGTTGGTCGGTCTTCTTATATAAAAATACTGCGCAATATAAGCACAGAGCTATGTCTTGAAGATCGTCACCTAACTCACTCTTCTCTGAGACTATCGATCTGTACTTCTCTATGACTACATGAAAGTTGTCTGACTAGTACTGTCGAGTTCTAACTCTGCGTGTGGCATTTTGTTGAGGGTCACTACTTGCGGATCTATCAGAAGATGGCCCGTGGAAGGTTGGGCGTGCTTGCGTAAGGAGCTACGGTTTGAAGAGTCATCACAGGTTTTGTGACAACAATCTTGAAGGTTCATATAAATGCAACAATCTTTCGCTTCATCTCGAGTTTTGCAGATCACGTAAAGTGTGTGGATCTTTCGCTGGCTGATGTAGTCCGCAGCCACAGGTGGATAATATGAGCCATAGTCTCCTTGTTAGAACAATCCTACATTCATCAATATAAGGGCAGGGTTTCATTTTATATGGGAGTGCTCCATCTTATGTCAAAGAAATTGCATGGGAAGTCAATGTTTGTTGCAAGGCATATTCATTAGTTTAGGTGCGATCAAGTCACGAAGAGTTTAGGCTTGTGACTACAACACATGCTAAATCTAAATCGGCATTATCCTCAACCCTTATGTAACACATATGAGGCCGATACATTAGAATCATGGTAAATGAGCAATGTCTCCACTATCGTGACACTCTGAGAGAAAAGAACCATGCTATAGGAGGCAAATACCAAGTGTGACAGTTGTAGCTATTGTGAGCAAATTGTGAATGCCATCTGACATCCCTTGGACACTGCAAATTGATTGTCTATTATGGACGGATCAAGAAGCATAAGAGATTGCATTCAAGGAAGGAAGAACTTGATAGTTGTTGTCATGAGACTGAGTTGGTGGCTAAAGACGTTTCTTCGAAGAGAAGGAATTCACATTCAGAGGGAGTATGACAAACCAACAAAGGCAACCTTGGACGAGAAGGTCAGGAGGTTGATGTTAGTGCTTAGAGCTGAGGAGTCTCAGCATCAGTGATCTCTAGAGATGTACTATAATGCATTCTTCTGTGTGGGAGAAGTTTGAGGTGTCAGTCCTTGTAGCATTTTTTCTCTGAGACAGAGAAATTTGAGGTATCAGTCCTTGTAGCATTTTTCTCGGAGAAATTTGAGGTATTAGCCCTTGTAGCATTTTTCTCTGAGACTGAGAAATTTGAGTTATCAACCCTTGTAGCATTTTTCTCTAAGATGGAGAAATTTGAGGTATTAGCCCTTGTAGCATTTTTCTCTGAGACGGAGAAATTTGAGGTATCAACCCTTGTAGCATTTTTCTCTGAGATGGAGAAATTTGAGGTATCAGTCCTTGTAATGCATTCTTCTCTGTGAGAGAGAAGTTTGAGGTGAAAGCCCTTGTTCCACCCTCTAGGAGTAGCCATGGTGTATCCACCCTCTGGGAGTAGCCATGGTGGATGTCATGAGAGAGAATCCAAGACTTTACACTTGTGTTTATTCACCCTCTAGGAGTAGCTATGGTGAACCTCATGATGAGATGGCAACATCACCTTGAGTGATTTCGTGATGGCCACTTGTGCACTTGTTCTTTCCACCCTTTGGGAGTAGCTATGGTGGATGTCATGTGAGAGACTCCATGACTTAACACTTGTGTTGATTCACCCTCTGGGAGTAGCCATGGTGAACATCATGATGAGATGACGACATCATGTTGAGTGATTCAATGATGAGCACTTGTGTTCATTTGCATTTCCATTCATGGGAGTAGCCATGATGGACCCACCTTCCAGGAGTAGCCATGGTGGATATCAGATATCGAGGACTCCTCCCTAGCTAAGAGGGAGTGTTAATGTTATTGTAGCTATGGTTGGATTCCTTCAAGCCGACATAGATAACATAAAGATTGTGATAATATAATTATTGTGATATAATAATTATATTGATAATATAATTATTAGATTGTTATGTTATAATTATATTTAATTATTATATTGATAGTATAATTATTATTATTATATTGATAATATAATAATTATATTTGTTGAGATAATATAATTATATAATTAATTAATATATAATTATCTATAAAAAATAATTATTATCATAATATAATTATATTATATAATTATTATATTATAATTAATGGGGCTTAATTGGAAGTGTGGTGACCCTTGGTGAAGGGGCACCATCGATAAGTATAAAGGAAGAATAAATCTTGCTCTCTCTTCCATTATATACAATCAGAAAAACAACAGTATCTTGCTGATGTAAGCTACAGTGTATGATTAGTCTAAACCCAATTGCAGCATTAGTTCAATTGTAATGCATTTGTGAGTTGCGCCAATATTGGGTACTTGAATGTATGTTTACAATCTCAAAAGTTTTTGTTTCCTTTAAAGATTGCCCTATTTCAGTGGCATTGAATAATTTGGTTAAGCAGAAATCAGTTTATGGGATCCGTCCATCTGAAGCATCATCCATTACTATCATCCTTCTTAGGAGTTCTTAGCTTAGTTTCTCTAAACCCTAGTCTTTTTACTATTTATTTTGAAACAATTCAATTAGAACAATGAAGTGTTACAAAGGCTTTGAAGGATCTGAAAATGTTTGGACAGCTAGAGAATCTAAAGTCGTATCATCATTTGACTTTCAGAGAATCTGAAGTCCTGTCATTAGGAAAGCCTATAGAAGAAACCACACACACACACACACACACACATATATATATATATATAGAGAGAGAGAGAGAGATTTGCAGTCCAGGAACACTTGCATAAGTCCCTTTGTGAAACCAGCAAATCACATCATATCCACTGAGCCTATCTAGGTTAAGTCAAGAACTGACATTGAGAACCTTGGGGTTGTCTATCTGATCATATTCAAGAGCACCTGAGATTTCCTTGTTCAAGAGAGGATAGATGTACTTGGTGTATTTTATTCTGTGTTGGTGGTGTGCAAAACCCTCATCAACACATTGAATCATCAAATCAAAGGAATTCATTCAATCGATCAATCATTCATACGAATATCAAGCATTCAACAACAATCGAACCAATCAGATTTGTCTTACAGCGATATAACTCAACCATAGAGAGTCTAAATATTATCTATAAATTGGTATGAAGTATTGGTTCTTATAATAAGCAGCCTACTGGGTCTGTCTTATGATTTCTTGCTTATGACTAATGCTCCTATCTATGATTTTTGTTAATGAATAATGTATATGAATATGATATTTTTATGTGATCTTTTATTTGAAGAATACATGCAATAATATGTAACTCTTTGTGTCTGTTGTAAGTTGTAACCAATCGTGGTTAGGATAATAGGGAAATACAAAGAGGGAGAAACTGTTATGAGGCACGCCACCTTATGGTGGTGACAGGTTATCCCATGAGGCCAAGAGGGTGCAAGGAGTACCCCATCCTTGGGCTTAGAAGGGAAGGACACTCTGGACACCCTATTGTAGTTTTCACAAACCCATACCTTGATTGACCATTATGTTAAGGAATTCTAATCATAAGGAGGATAAGAGTCGCAATGGAAGAGTGGAACGACTAGGATTCTTCACTGGGTACACCCCCTTATATGGATGCCAAAGGGTCACATGATGGCCAAGAGGGATGACATCCGCTATTGGCCTAGTGTAGAGGATTGTAAACGGTTATGGAGTTCCTCACTAGGTATACCCCCTCATATGGATGGCAACGAGCCACATGATGGCCAAGAGGGATGATATCTACCCTTGGGCCTAGGGTAGAGGATTGTAGAGGATTTCTTAAGGCACCTCAATATGCCCCTTATCCTAGCTCTCCTAATATACCCTAATTGCAAGAAACTTCTTTCTAATCAAATACTTAACTTATACACAAAATCCTTCGCAAGACTTATATTGATGATAGTAGATACCACATATGTAAGAATGACAATCGATGTACTCTAACTTGAAGAATGCAATCGGTGTGTGTATGTGCGCGCGCAATGATATTGAAATCTGCAACATATGAATCTTTATCGATTTGTTATGATGACCTATCTCTTTCTGTCTCTTATATGACTGAGAATTATGCAATGGTGATCTCTGATATGCATACTATGCTCCAATCTGCAATGGAGTTAATCCTGCTGTCTCAGATGTGAGGAAGTAAATTATGCTATTGATCTTCTCCTTATTGTTTATAGCGATGATACAATACTTGCTGTTCCTGAAAATCCTTTAGAAATATGCAATGACAAAGTGTTTTGGGTCAGATCAGACCACCCACTTCAAGTAATCGCTTGTCTGATATATATATATATATATATATATATAGATTCAAATGGCGATGTCTTTGGTGCTGTTCCTGAATGTTATCTTTAGATATATCTTTAGATATATGCAACTAATTTTGCCTTGGTAAGGCTACTGTTCAATAGAGTGATCCAAATATCGATGAGTATAAGAAATAAACAATCCGAAAATGCCAAGTGGACCGGTATCGATCATCTTTTGTATTCATAATATCGAATGGTTGCATCTCTTGCTTGGGAATAAACACATCATTACCCCTTCTTAATCGCACTTTTCCATGATTCGTGAACATTTGTTACTTATACAAATCATGCTTTTATTCTTAATCGCTGCCTTTGCATGACTAATTATTATCGCTGCATCACTTTTAACTTAGTTAGCTTGACCTTTCCTTTGGTGGCAATAAAGATAGTATGCTTCTTCATGTTTGATATAACCATTCTTTGCTGATCAAAACTTAATAATCTTTCTTCCAAATCCATAAAAATTGATGCATACTATAGCAATCATAATGATCGCTCTATCATGTTACTTCTGCATCATGATATCGATATTGATTGCCTTCATACATGGTCAATACAATAGATGGATATTGTATTGACTAAAGAGATCGCTCTTAATATAAGAGTTCACCTTGCTTACTGTAATCATGAATATCTGCTATTATATGTATGTATCTGCATGGCATCTATATTATGATCTCTCATTATTCCTAGGTCAATGTCATATCTTCAGTATGCATCATACTTCCTTCTATACCATTTTGTCTTGATGATGATCGATATCGGATGCATCTTATGGACGTGCCAGATTATGAATTTGCCGTTTATTATGTTGATCACATTGGTGCAGTGTAATTAATGGTAAAATCATGATCTACATGTTGATAAGGTTGGTGACCAATAAGATCAACATACTCGACCTCATGTGAGCTCAATATCCAGATCATATTTTGGTGTCGTGCTACATAAAGATATCGTATGCTTGATATTGATGAAATCAAATGTTCTCATGGAACAACCTTATTGTCCAAAATCTTCACCCTTGATCATATGAATGGGCGGATGGCAATTGAGCATATCAAATCACGTGATTTCAAATAATCTCAATATTGCATCTTATTCTCTGTGCTTTCCTTAATGCATCTGATTCTCTGTGTTTTCCCAAAAATTATCGATTGCAGAAGCTTGAAATATATGATAGGAATAATTCAGTTGAATTGTCATCATTTGATTTCGGCAAAATTGGGCAGGCCTTACAACCAGTTACATGTAGTGGAGGTAGTATACACAGATTTCGGGATAATTAATTGTAATCGCCCAAATCCAAAATGATTGGTGCCAATCACTCGTACAACGCCCACAATTAACTCAAATACAATAAAATTAAAATTTTAAAAGCGGGGAGGGCAAGCGAGGGTAGAAGATAGGAAAAACTTACTGGTGAGAGCAATAACCCTGGGCTTTGTCATGTGGCGGGCCAAGCGACCAGAGACGCCCCAGATCCCTCGGCTCTTCGACACCTTCACCGCCATTACCACTTTCTCTTTCGAATCATGCAGTGCCATTTCTGCGGCCTTCACAACCTCCTCATCGCCCGCTCGAGCATTCATCATTTTGGGCCGATGTGAGTATTCTGGGGGAATCGTAACGCCTGGATGTAATCAGCAGGAAATCAAATGTGAGTAGATCTTTCTACAGGTCCAATTCCAGCTGTAGAACGACAAAATCCCTGTTCCTATTAAAGTCGGACATTAATGTGTCGTGAGATCAATCCCGGTGTTTAAAACAAGAGGTGGAATTCAAAAATAAAATATAAATACTTCTGAAATTCAAAGATTAACACTCGCAGTCTACTAGAACTTACATTCCAATGCGCAAGCTGAGGTATTTAGAGTGAGGGTACTATGTAAAATATGAAATTTGTATATAGACCTCCATATTATTATTATTATTATTATTATTATTATGTAATGCGGTCATAGGTATTTAAAATTAAGGTAGTAAGTAATTAAATATGAAATTATTAAAAACTACATCTTCGTGATAATAAGAATTTCATATTTATTATGTTTTAAGCTTTGTTTTAATGTTTAATTGAGATTGTAACAAAAAGTATTTTAATTTGGAGTTTAATTTTTTTAATTTTTTTTATTTATATTTATTTGTGTCAAATTTAATGGAGAAGTATTTTCATATTTATTGATTAAATTTAAATGAACTTTTTATATCTTCTATTTCATATATACATTATTGTCTAATATTTAAATTGATGGCATGCCTTCAAATTCAAATATGTAAATATGTCAGAGTGAGTTCAATTATAGTATTTGCAAGTTATGAAACTAAAACCTAAGATTCAATGTATATTATAGCATCTTGTGGATTCAAAAAGTTCTATTAAATTATGTATATAAGGAACTTTTCATCTACAATATGAATTGTTTGATCATCAAGGTATTTAATGGATCTTAATGTCTAAGATATTCTTGCTAACCAAGAGTTTCACATTGGAGGATAATGTCTTCAAGTCTAGACCTAGATGAGTGTATATACCATGTTTAACTTTACCCTAATTTCTAACATTATTAAAGTTATAAGCAATCTTTCTTTATCATAGACCAATCCTTATTATTTACTTCATTTTAATTTATATAGTATGTCCCTAAAGATTAAACATGTCTAGAAGTCTAGACTTGAGTGGTTTATTGATTGGACATCATTGTTAATTTTGATTAACTCATATGATTATGTCCAAAATGTCTAGTTTTAAGGCTTTCTACCAATATTTGTACTCATTGTAGTATTTAATGTAAATCTAGAAAAAAAATAAGTAGAAAATAAAAGAAAAACAAAGAATTCGATATTTTCAACTTAAGGGTGATAATGAGCATCCCAATAGATAATTGTACATTTGGTGAAGAGTTGTACAAAACAATGTTCTTAAGGAAAGACCAAACCAAGGGGTAATTTCTAATTATGTATTACAAGCTATGGAGATCATGCAGTTTGTCAAGCTCCCTAGTTTTGCAAGATCATTCCAAGCCAAATTAGATATGGGTTGTCGATAAAAAGTATTCTAGGTACCTAGGCTAATTCTTGAAGGCCCTCCATTAAAGAAGAGCTCTCCTCAAAATTGAGCAATATTCTATTAAAGTGGAAGTTCACAAATCAAGCCTATCTCGTGAGGTAGTCATGGCTCATGGGGTGGACTATGTTACCCCTTCCCATATTAATCTATATAAATATATTTTCCTTAAATTTTTAATTTATGTTAATATTATATCTTATTTTTAATGATTCACATTGATGAAAAAACTAGTAAGCTCTAGGCAAAAGAAATAGGTGGGGTGAAGTCAAAGTGCACAATGTTTACCAGAATTCCACTAATCTATGTCATGGTGTGAGTTTTGGAACCAAGTGCAGATGTCCATTGAAGTGTGAAGGATGATAAATATCCTCATGTGTTATAGTAGCAAATATATTGGTAGGTAACTTCCTGCTCAAAAATATTCAAAATTTTGTTTTGCTACAAACCCTCCTAATGTAATTTGTGTGCCTTTGGGGAGCCTTAATATGGAGATGCTAGGCATACAGACTAGGAGTCCTATGGATTCCTCCTATGTTGGTAATGATTGTTCATGTGAGGGAGTAGACAAGGAGGACCATGCGCACCAAAAAGAAATCCCAAAATCTAATAACTGGAAGAGTGTGTTGGTTAACAGAAATCAAGGACAAATAGTCCAAAACTTAACCCCGGAGTGCATACAAACTAAGGAAGGAACTGAAATAAACTTCATGACTCTATGGTTGATTGTATTATATCATTAATGAATAATATGCTAGTTGGGAATTTCTTCTCATTCAAGCTAACGATTGATATGGTAAGAAGATGGGTAGCAACAAGATGGAATTTTAAAGGGAGTGTGATCTTGACCATCATGCCTCGAGGACTTTTCCTATTAAGCTCACAACTAAAAAGGATGTGTTAGTGAATCTTGATGTTTCTTGGGCAAATGGGAAACATTATATATCCCTATACAAACGGGGTTCAATCTTATTGTTGGTCTCAACAATACTACACCCATGTGGGTTAAGATATTGAGACTTCCATTGAAATTTTGGGATGAGAAAATCTTTAGGTGCAATGGAAGCATGTATGGGCACTATGTAGCTATATACAACGTGATAAAGACAAAGTACAAGTTAGTATTCACCTAATTTTGTGTTAATGTTATTGTTAATAAGACCCTCCCGAATTCCATTACATTGTAATCAAAGCTAGGGAAATGGACCCAGATGATAGTTTATGAGAATGTCACTATTTATTATCAAAGGTGCTCCAAACTAGGGCATGTGATTTAGATTGCATCCCCCCCAGAGAAACAACCAAAGTTGAAAGAGAAATGTACTTCCCCCTATGATTAAGGAAAATAAAAGTGATAGGGGAGTCTCAGAGGATGGACTGATAAATATCTATTCACAGATGGAATTTTAAAATTAATGGAAACTCCAAACAAATTCACTACCTCTATTAAGGAACACAAATCTATTGAAAAGGTAGTCCATTCGTGGAAGGGGAGCTAAAGCACCCTGAAAAGATGGCCCGACTGGAGGAAGGAGAATTTTTTTCTACTCTAAGTGTATGAAGATTAAAGGGGGAGACTTTAACTACTCCTAGTAGTTGTTTTGAATTGGAATGGATTGAACCTATGTATATATAAACTATACCTTCATGAAATTAAGGTGAAATCTATCAATTCTATGGAAAGAAAAGTATAATTTAATTCAAAGAATTGACAAAATAACATTTAGCATTCCATGGCTCTCTAACTAAGCATGTTAATGAAGCTCTCAACCTTAATCTCCATTAGTGACAGTCCTAGAATGAGAATTGATGTATGATGATGCCTAATCTAACTTGCAAGTCTCAAATTGAAATGCAATTCATTCAATTATGCTCTCAATTGCTCAAATTACGCTCTCAAATTGCTATGATCTCAATTAATTTCTCTATAGTGTAGATACAATTGCTCATGAATGTCTAGGACTAATAATGCTCTCAAAATGCGTAGTATTTATAGGATTTCCCAAGGGTAGGGGGTAGAGTTAAGTTGATCATGATCAAAGCATGGTTGAGTTGAAGGCTTTCAAATGGTTTCAAATGGGGAGACCATTTAAATGGTGGTCTCAAAGGTTGGGACAAAGAGACAAATTGACTAGTGAGGATTTTAAAGATTAAAATGAGTGATCAAGATTGCAAAGTTTGGAGTGATCCATTTGCTTTCAATCCTTGATTCTCATTGGTTATTCAAATTCTTGTCCCTTTGTTGAAGGAAATTAGGATTTAATCAATTCAATTAATTAATTAAATTAGCCATGTAAGGGAATAGGTTGATTTTGATTTTTGATTTAAACTATACAATTAATTGATTAAATCGATTATATAGCTTTGATTTATCCCTTTTAGGCTTGTATTTAATTAATCAATATATTTATTAATTGTTCCTTTGATTTAATGTAATTTAGTCCCTTTTGATTAAATTAATCCATTTGATTTGATAAAATTGTCTTCTGATCGATTGAAATACACCTAACCAAATTTAGGTGTCTACAAATGCCCCTCTTTGAATTAATGTGCGAAGCACATTGATTCAAAGAAAATTGATGTCCTGATCTTATATGATTAATTTGATTGATATCTGATAAAATGTCTGATGCGAAAATCTGATGTGAAACCTGATGCAAAACCTGGTGACGAGAAACTGATGACAAAAAACCCTGATGTGAAAATTGATGAAGGATAATGCAAAAATGCCCCACTGATAGCAATTTGAAATTTTAGTGCCTCAGATTTTGTTGTCGTTGCAAACATGTGATAAAAACAATGTTCTGACCATATGATGCCCCCTTAGAAATGAAAATAGAATTGATTAGCAAAGGCAACAAGATATTGATGAATGAAATTATTAGGTCAATTATGTTTTCATTTCTGAAAACCAGATGAAAAATCGATCACAATTTGCCCCGGTGGTGAAAAAAGTCAATTTTAGGTCAAAACGGATAAAAATCTCATGAAAATTAGGTAAAAAAGGTATAAATAGAAGTAAAAATGTCATTTTTACTATTCATTTTCACTTTTGACCCCGGATTGTTGCTCTGAGACTTTTGGATATTCCGTCAATGGTGGTCCCCATACGCAAGCATTGGTTTGAGAGAGGGCACAGATTCCAGAAACCAATTGACTATGGGGGTGATCCCACAATAGTGGGTTACACTTTTTTGCCTAAACGAACAGTGAAGTCTACATTTTGAAAGAAACTTTCATATTCGGATGCATATTGTCGTTAAACTGTTTGAAATCTGAAGATGAAGTAAACTACAGTCTTTTAGGATTTTATGTCTAGATTATATATATATATATATATATATATACACACACACATATATATATATATATGTATATATATATATGTGTGTATATATATATATATATATGTATATATATGTGTATATATATACATATGTGTATATATATGTGTATATATATATACATATGTGTATATATATGTGTGTGTATATATATATATACATATATACATATATATATATGTGTGTGTGTGTGTGTGTATATATGTATATATATATATGTATACATATATATATATATATACATATATACACACACACACATATATATATATGTATATATGTATA
>MU227061.1:240488-256831 GCA_018584345.1 Thuja plicata
ACCTAACCTACTTTCGATCGAAAGTAGGTAAGTACTTTCGATCGAAAGTACTTAACTACTTTTGATCGAAAGTACTTAACTACTTTCGATCGAAAGTAAAAGGTACTTTCGATCAAAAGTAACTTATGATCGAAAGTACCCATTTTTGGTACTTTTGATCGTAAGTTACTTACTTCTGATCGAAAGTATTTGCCTGTTTCGGTCGAAAGTATGAAGTGTTTTTTCGTGGGCCACACTTTTTGGGGTGAAATCCTTCCTCCCAAAAAGTGTAACCCACTATTGTGGGATCACCTATGGACCTCTAGTGAGTGATTTCTACCTCCTCCAACATTTATTACTTCATTTATTACATTTAATTGATGTTTCAATGCCTAGTTAGGGTTTATTTATGCAATTTTGATTAAAGTCATGCTTAGGAATAGATTAAGTCACGCGTAGAACTACAAAGTTACATGTTTGCAATGCAAAATTTCATGTATTTATCCTTAAGTTGTGCATAGGAATTAGGTAATGTCACGCATAGGACAGGTTAAAGTCATGCATACAAAACCCTAGTTGAAAAACCCAAATGAAGTTACGCGTACCAAATGTAAATCACACGTACACTGCCAAATGTCGTGTATTAGGCCAAGTAATGCCTAGCAGGTATAAAATACCGTGTATGATGTGTGAAGTTAGGGGTAACCTGAAATGATGCATACACCCTTTGAAATTGCACATACACATAGGCAAAATGACGATGTTAAATCACACATACGCTGCCAAATGTCACGTACTAGGCCAAGTAATGCCTAACAAGTATAAAATACCGTGTATGATGTGTGAAGTTACGCGTAACTTGAAATAATGCGTTCACCCTTTAAAATTGCATGTACACACAGGCGAAATGAGGCCTAAGTGCAAATGATGAAAAACCTTGAATGTAATTATTTGCCTCTGATAGAATGAATACCATATTGATTGCAAAGATAAGCAGGATGGATTTAGTAATGAAACCAAATGTTTAGGATGATCAATTAGATGGATGTTTAAATATCAATCAGATTGGTAGGATAGGATAAACTAATGTATTTTCTCCTTCTCATGATATAGAGTTAGGAAAAATAGTTGATGTTGCTCAAAAAGAGTGATAGGTTGATTTAATGATTGATTGATGTAGGATAATCCACTTGAATGATGATGCTAATCAAATCCACTTGATTTGAAAAATAGATGTCATTCTGAAATTTATGTCTGGAGTGTCCCAACTTGGCTTGCCGACATGGTAGACCAGTTATCAGGTCACAAGAGACACATTATCGGTAGATGCAGATTGTTTTACCTTCTCGAGCTACCACGGTTCTAGATGAGTCGTGGGCTTCTCACAACTATGGTAGAGTGATGGCACTTTAACCATAACACCTTCTATTTGCCTATGGGAGAGATGACTATCACGTCGAAGGACGTGTATAGATTGTTGTAGATTCTAACTTGAGGAGAGCGGGTTTACTTTGACCAGGTTTACGATGGTAGCACATGCAGACGGGTCTTTGCGGATCCTATGATAAAAGATAAGAGTATCATCTGGGCGCATTTCATTTCTTTCCCTCCTCTTCCAGCCGTATTAGGTACATTGATTGGAGGAGTTATATTACCAGATTGTTGCGGGCATGGATTCACAGTTGGTTAGGGTTGGATCCTCAAGGACATGATTGTCGATCCTCACATATTTGATTGGGGTGCTTGTGTGTTAGTGCAGTTATACCATGAGTCACATCACATTGTTTATAGAGGAAGTGCTTCCTTGTCAGCTGATGTGATGCTCTTAGAGTTATAGACATGGGAGCATATCCCTGTATCTAGACTAATTGCTACTAGACAGAGAGATCATGGATGGCCATATGCATACTTATATGATGGCATGGTTGTTCAACCTCGGCTAGGAAAATTGGATTATTGGAGACGCATGATGCATGGTATTGATCAATTCATCTGGAGACCATATTTAGGATGTGAGCCCTAGCATGAGGATGATGATGAGTTGCCATATATTTTTTCACCTCGATGGATGATAGGTCGATCACCTCTAGTGATTGAGATATTTTGCTGCTACAGAGTTTTTTGATAGTATGGTCGAGTATAGGACATACCCTAGGGTTTAGCACTTTATGCTCGGGTACAGGCTAAGAGATCGATGTGGGGAGCACAGGTTGATTATCAGTATGTGTGCGATCAGATTGACATATTGGTATACATACAGTGGGATATGTGTGAGCATATTGCAGATGCGGGCATGAGTCCAGATTATTCGCAGTGGTTTGCTCGACACATATTTCCTCGGTTTACTAATCCCGGTGATCCAATTCCTGATGTAGATGATCCTTCTGATGATGATGATGATAGGGGTGGACAAGGAGGTGGGAGACAAAGAGTACAGAGGGTACCAAGAGCTCTAAGAGTTCCTCAACGAGCTAGAGGTAGAGATGGAGGACATGGAGGACCACAAATGAGGGTGTGGGCATGTGGGTCCCCGGATGAGAGGTGGACATGTGAGAAGGAGAGGTGGTGGGTATGGGATGAGACCAGTACAGGAAGTAATGGAAATGGTATGGGGTCAACAATGACAAAGAGTCACGAGACAGACTCAAATATATGTTGCAAGACATGGTCAAGGTCCACAAATTTTGGTACAACAGGTGCCTATAGCTCCTCAGATTCTAGCACAACAGGTGCCTCAGATACGGGTATAGCCATAGGCTCAGTCACAACCATAGTCAGGTACTATTACTAGATTAGAGCAGGATGTGCAGGGATTATAGACTGGTTTGGCTACATATACTAGCAGGATTGATCAGGTTGCAAGTATGATGGAGCAGTTTATGACCATGATGGCACATAGGCTGAGTATGGCGAGTACTAGTTAGGTACCTCCTACCACATAGGATATATCAGGTGATAGAGATCCAGATGATACAGGTGGTTCAGGTGACACAGGGACAGGAGATGCATCAGGTGCCCCTGGCGGGTAATGATTGATTTTGAGATATCATTGGATTATATATATTGCATTTTGATGTATCAGATGTTGATTCGATCAATACTTTGATGTACCATTTTGATTTGATGTAGCTTTGATTATGTCAGACATTTTATTCATATTTATGATAACTTGACCACTTTGATTTCCATGATGATATATGAGACTTTCTTTGATGTTATGATGTCTATATGATGTTATGCATTTTATTTATACATGTTATGGATGCAATGCTTTTATATTTATGACATAGTTAGATGAATGAATATGTGTGCAAGTCTAGTTCTATATGCTTTCAATTTTATGATGAATGCAAATCTAAATGATAAATGCAATGTAATGATCTTAATGAATGCATGTTGTTTTTTTATATTTTGATAATGCAATATTTCAATGAAATGCACCTATGTGAATGATGAAATGTAATGTAATGAATAATGATGTAATGATCTATAACTTGTGTAAATAATGATTTAATGTTTAATGAATGCAATGGTAAATGCACAAGAAAGTCTTCATATTTGATTGATTTTGAACCAAGATAAAGATATCAAATTTTTGAATAATTAATCCCCTTGAACTTAGGAAATCCCCTAAATGCAATTAATCTAAGCATGAAATGCAACTAACTGTCACTTTTGTCTTTGCAAAATAAATACAAAAGAAGATATATTTTCATCATTGAGCTTTTGGTGAACTAGGAGCAAGTACAATCATCACTGATTGGATAACCACACCATGATAATATAAATACCACTTTCATTGATTTTGTAACCATTAGAAACTAGTATAACCCTCACTAGTTGAAAATCAACTATAGGAGTCTGGATACTGGTTTCATCGGATTCAATGTTGCAATTGGATTTTGGTGTTAAGATATGGAAGATCTAAATATCCAAGGTATCCGTTTGTGTAAACAAACAAAGGTTAAACCTCCTTACCATATGAAATTCCTCAATGATCAATCCTTATAATAAGGTCATGAAGTTCAAGGATCAAGTTGCAAGATCGAATGCTAGGGTTAAACAATGATATCCATCAAAGGTTCAAAATATCTCTCCTCTGAAGTTCTGAAAAATCTCTCATGTCATGTGACCAAAAAGTAGCACTTATCAAATCCATTTGTATCAAAACCAATACTTAGCCCCCAAGTGAATATGAAACCATGTATAAATCTAGGCAAATGAAACCTAGTATGTGACATTGACTTGACAATGCAGCTCAAAGACTTTATTATGACTATGCACAAATGACGGATGCAATGACGATGAACAAATGGGATGATGCAAAGGCAAAATATACAAATGCAACTAGGTAAGACCTAAGGGATCAAAAAACACCTGTTTGCGAGGTTTTCACCTTTCAAATTTTTTTCTCTTTTTCTCTTTTTTTCTCTTTTTTTTTGCTACCAAGGCATCTATTGCTAGGTTTTCACCAAGGCACTTTTCTCTTTTTTAATTTTTTTTGAGTTTGATTTTTTTTTCTTTTTCTGTTTTTTTTTATATCATCAAGGCGCCTATTTGCTAGGTTTTCACAAAGACAACCATTTTTTAATCTTTTGAATGTTTTTGCTTTCTTCATGCTCAATTTTTCTCTTTTTATGCTTTTCTATTATTTTTGATTTTTTTTTATCTTTCTCATTTTTTTTTGCATTTTGAAATTTTATCATGTACAAAGAATGATGCTAAACTCATCAGGTACACTCTCTTCTAATAATATTTCAACCTATACTCTCTCATCTGTTCAGGTATAAAACCTCTTTATGTGAATGTTGTTAATAGGTTCTTGCAACTCATCACCTTCACAATCAGATAGCTTGTATGTCCCTATTCCAAAAGAAGTAGTAATCATAAAAGGTCCAAGCCAATTAGCCTCCCATTTTCCTCTCTTTTCTCTCTTTGCTTGGTTTTTAGGGTTTTCTCTCAACACTAAGCCTCCCACTTGAAATGTTCTAGGTTTTATATGTTTGTTGTAGTTCCTTGAGATTCTATTTTGATACACTTTCAAATGCTCATAAGCTTGTGTTTGATGTTCTTCTAACATTTCCAGTTGTTGAAGTCATGCAACCCTATAATCCTCATCATTTATCAATCCTTGCAATCAGACTCTCAAAGATGGGATTTCAACCTCCGAAGGCAGAACAACTTCTACCCCATAAACCTAAGAGAATGGTGTTTCCCTTGTTGGTGTTCGAATGCTTGTTATGTAGGCCCACAATGCCAGATTTATTTGTATGTGCCAATCTCTTCCTGATTTGTCAACCGATCTTTTCAATATTTTGAGGATATTCTTATTTGTAGCTTCAACTTGTCCATTTCCTTAAGGATAATAAATGGAGGAAGAATGGTGTGTGATATGAAAGGTCTCACATAATTTATCCACATCTTTATTCTTAAATTATTTTCCATTGTCCATGATAATGGCATGAGGAATATCATATCTACAAATGATGTGGTTGAGAATAAACATAAAGATCTTTTTACCCGTTGTAGTTGTCAATGGCATGACTTCTACTAATTTTGTAAAATATTTTGTTGCACTTATAATTTATTTGTGACCATTGGAAGAAGGTGGATAAATCATTCCAATAAGATCAAATCCCCATTGGTAGAAAGGCCATGGTGTAATGATCAGGTGTAACTCTCATGCATTCACATGAATCATGTCTCCATGATATTGACATTTTGAACACACTTTGACAAAGTGAAAAGCATCATTTTCTAAGGTTTTCAAAAAATACCCCATGCGAAGGATTTTCTTGGCTAGGTTTAACCCACTCAAATGAGACCCACAAATACCCTCGTGAATGTCTCGTAAAGCTAACTTTGATTCCTCATCCTCTAGACACCTAAGTAGTGTTCCATCAAGACTTTTGCAATATAATGTGTCAGATCGGATAGTGTAACGAGCCGCTTGGCATATAAAGTGTCATTTTTGGGTGCGGGTTTGGTCTAAAGGTAAAACTTGGTCTTTTAGATAGGTAAAAATGGGTCCATACCAAGGTGAGTCATGTCCATTTAAAAGGCAAATGATTTGAGTTTCAGGTAGGTCAAAAGCAGGTTTCACACACTCTTACACAAATTATTCATACCTAGCATTCTGATCAAGCATTTGAAGTAAGGAAGATAATGTAGCCATAGCATATGTTTCTCTATTTTTATCCCTTGGGATTTGTTCAAATGTAATCAAGACAAAATATTTATTCCAGTCATCTACCGTCCTTTTATACGACATCAAATTGTCATCCTTAGTTTGATACTCATCATTAATTTGATTGATGACCAATTGTGAATCCCCATATACTTGCAGTTATGTGACGTTCCATTCTAAAGCCATTTTAATTCCTATGACTAAAGCTTTGTATTCTACAATATTGTTTGTGCATGGGAACAAAATTTTTTAGGACTTAGGAATGGTGTATCCTCGTGGTGTAATTAATAAAATACCAGCTCCTAGTCCATGCTAAGTATAAGATCCATCAAAATATAATTTCCATGCTTTCGCTTCCACATTTACTATCTCTGCATCCAAAAATTCTACCTGAATAGGATGAGTAGAAACTAAAGGATGTTCATTCAATTGATATGCTATGAATTATCCCTTGAAGATTTACAGTCCACATACTCAATGTCAAATTCACTTAATACCATCACCCATTTAGCAATTCTTTCTATAAGTATTATTTTGCTAAGCAAATACTTTAGTGGATCAATCTTGGCAATCAAGTTAACTTTGTGCATCAACATGTAATGTCGTAATTTTTGGGAGGCAAAAAATACTGCTAGAAAATCCCACTATATGAAGCTATACATCAATTCATACTTGATCAAGGTTCTACTTAAATAATAGATGGCTCTTTCTTTCCTCGCATCATCCTCTTGTGCCAATAAAACCCCTAAAGTTCTCTCACTGCTGAAATATATAATAGTAAGGGTTTTCGTTTGATGGGAGGCATAAAAATGGGTGGATTTACCAAGTATGTCTTCAATAGGGTAAAAATTTGTTCACATTCATCATCCCACTTAAAAATAGTATCCTTATGTAACAATCTGGTAAAAGAGTGGCACTTTTCCGCCAATTGAGAGATGAACCTTCTAATAGATTGAATTCTTCCTTGTAGGGACCTCGTTTGAATAATGTTTTTGGGTGTTTCCATTTCCATGATAGATTGCACTTTTTCCGGATCCACTTCTATCCCTTTTGTTGAAACTATGTAGCCCAATAGCTTGTCGGATTGAACACCAAATGCACATTTTTTGGGATTTAACCTTACTTTAAATTGCTCCAATCTTGTAAAGTTGTTTTTTAGGATAGGTAGATGGTATTTTATTTCATGTGAATTTTCTAAGATATGTTCCACATAATCTTCTAGAAAGGTATGCATCATGTCATGAAAGATGGTTGTCATTGCCCTTTGATAGGTTGCTCCAACATTTTTAAGGCCGAAGGGCATAACATTCCAACAAAAAGTACCCCAAGGGAAAGTGAAAGAGGTATTTTCTTGATCCTGAGGTGCAATTCTAATATGATTGTAGCCACTAAATCCATCCATTAATGAAAACATCAAATTTCTTGTTGTTAAATCCACTATAGCATCAATGCTAGGTAATGGAAAATCATCCTTAGGGAAAGCAAGGTTAAGATCTCTAAATCTGTGCATACTCGGATGAATTTATCATGTTTAGTAATAGGTACAATATTGGAAATCCATTCTGCATAAGCTACGAATCTTATGAAGCCACCTTGTAGTAACTTTTCCTATTCTCCTTTAACCAATAAAGCCACATGGGGATGCATTTTTCTCAACTTTTTCTTCACAGGTTTTATGTCGGGCCTCACATTAAGGTGGTGCATTATGAAACTTGGATCCAATCCTGGCATATCTGCATATGACCATGCAAGGTTGATTTTCTTTTCTTGGAAGAATTTGATGAAATCTTTCCTTTATGTTGGGGTCAAAGATGATGCTAAATGGATGAATTTAGGTTTTGATTTTGTACCAATGTTGACCTTTTTTGTTGGCTCAATAATGATAGGAGTGTTGATCTCTAAGTTTTGTTAATCATTAGTGTCCCACACTTAGTCATTTATCTAGGCAGGTTAGTCGGTCATCACTATGACCGAGCTATCCAGTATAGGCCAAGCAGTAATCATTGCCGAGTAGATAGTAGTTGCCGAGTTACACAGAAGCCGAGTGAAGTTGATCAGTTCATGTCGAGTGCCAGAGTCTTTATATGCCAAGCAATACAATTTTGTCATACATGTCAGGAATGGCACAAACTTGAAGGTAAAATATTTTGGGCCGACTTGTTTGAGTATTTAATGTTTTCAACAGAGTTAATTATGCATTAAATCATTTGACCCAATACGTGGCATGGAACCAAGCAAAAAATTGGAATGCCCAAGTGGCATAAGTATTTGATCTTGATCGTTGATCTAGATCTCAATGCTAGATTCGTAAGGTATATAAGATTGCTTCTTACCCTAATTTTGTAAGGTGTGTGTGCATACATGAGAGAAGTGCAAAGGGTTTTTTTGAATAAGAAGTATAGATCTAGCAGAGCAAATGAGCAATGAGCAGCAGAGTAAAGTTATATTAGATTATTAGATTAGAGAAGGTATTGGAAAGAGGAGATCCATCATCAACATCTAAGTGCATATCGAAGGATTAGATCTTGAGACATTATAACAAGTGTATCAGGTGAAATCTCTTAACAGAGTCATTCTAACATACCTTTCTAAATCTCTTAGCCGGGTGCTTACTTTGTTGTAAGTTTAAACCCTTTTACAAGGTAGATTGTAATGATCTATAGCTCTTAATTGGGAAGACCTTTAATTAGGTAGATCACAAGTTGTGATCAAATTTTGTAGCCTTAACAGGCACACTTTTTTGCTGCACTAGTGAAGATTTTTTGGGTGTCATCCCCACCCCAATTTTACCTTATTGGGATCTTGGGTTACCAAAATTTTGTGTCTTGAGTTATTTATTTTATGTTATGGATGCTACTAGTTGATTAATCAATTATATTTATGCATGATTGTGGATCAGTTTGATTTAAGAGATAAAAATTTTAAGATCTAATTCACCCCCACTCTTAGTATCTTGCTTTCCGATCTTGTATTTCCAACAATTGGTATCAGAGCGTAGTTCTCCTATAAAAGGTTTTAATCAGCTTGAGAATATAGATCTTGAGATGGAGATTTACAAATTGGGTAAAGTCATTGAGAATCAAAAGATTGATATTCAGCTAGCATTATATCAGCTTGAGACAACAAGATAGGAATTGAAGAAGTCCCTGCTAACAAGGAAAGATTTGGCCAAACAAATGAATGACATTCATTATCAGGAAGAAGACACTGCAAATCTATTTCAGAATGGAAATTCTATCGAGAGTGATGCAACAATTTTAGATCTACTAGAAAGGAACAATACATTGTGTGAAGAAGTCACAAACCTGAAAAGAGAACAAGAAATGTAAACAGTAAGACTATGTGGAAGTAGTGGAACAAAAGAAGAAAGTTGAAGATGACAAAGCTATGGCTGAAGAAGACAAAAGAATGATGACTATCAGACTTGATGAAAGGACACATGATGTACAAATGATGACAAACAATCAGGTTGACATGGCAAATCAACTGCTACTTTTGAATCACGAGATCAGCAGGAAAGACATGGAAATTGTGAATCTGAGATTTGAGAACAGTCAATTGAAAGATGAATTGAGATCTGAGGAAGAACTTAATGAAATATTGAACAAACCAAATGAAGCTTTGAATTATTTTGAAAACCTAGTGGAAGCATCAATAAGATCTAATGAATCATCTGGATTAGGTCATACCGAACAACAAACATCTTATGAGAAAGGAGAATCATCTAAGATCGATGAAAGGAGAAATGCAAAGACAAAGAACAACAAGCCTGTATGCTACCACTATGGAAAGATAGGTCACACATCAAATATCTGTCGAAGCATGAATGGTAAGTCCAATCCTAAACCTAAGTTCAATGGTTATTCCTTTAATTGTAAGAAGTTTGGACATTAGGCACATGAATGTTGGGCAAAGGCAAACAATGCACCTCCCACACCTATATTCAATGGGTATTGTTATAATTGTCAGAAATTTGGACATAGAGCACAAGATTGCAGATCTAATGCTAAACAACAATGGACATCAAAGAAGCAAGCAAAAGAACCAAGGAAAGGCGACACTTATAATTGGGATTACAACACATGGCATAGTTGTCATTACTGTGGTGAGTATGGACATGTTCCAGAAAACTACATAAAGACAAATTTCAGAGGAAAATCTAAGAGTTGGATGAATGGAAGCCTAGTTTGTTATAATTGTCTAAAAATTGGTCATACTAGGAAGGATTGCAAAACAAGGGTACCTGCTCCCACTGTTGAGCAGATTAGAGCACAGATGAACCATACAAGGATAAGGAAAGAAGAACTGTGCAACAGTGAAGCTACTACAGCCGAGGTCACCCAATCCAATGGATCAGGTGATCACACCATCACCAACTAAGCAAAAGAGGTATGTGAGGAATTATATTTATATTTCATATTTTTCATCAGTTCCTAACATATAAAAATGCAAAAGTCCATATCTGCATATGTTCAGATGCATCAGGACATTTTTTGAGACATGTGCCGAGCAAAGTCAATATGCACTATAGGTGCCAAGCAACATTCTTATTGTGCACTAAGACCGAGTTCTCTAGTCTATGCCAAGCTGGTATGGTTGACTGAGTAAGTTTTGTATGATGACTGAGAATGGGTTGCGACCGAGAGGTAGGCAAGTTTTGTGAGTCGGCTGAGGACAGTTGTATGGCACTCACTCAATGGACAAAACATTTAATGCTGACCTAATTTCTGACCTTTGGAGCCTATAAAGGAAAGATCTATTCATTTTCATTCTCACCACGCAATTAAGAATTTCATAGAGTGATTGAGTGTTTGTGAACTTGATTTCTGCAAGATTTTTCAAAGATTTCTACAATCTTGAGTGAATAGTGTGAATTTTGATATTTGCCAAGGTACTCTGTTCGTCATCTTTGAAACCCTATTTTCAAAAATCATGGTCGCAAGTTCTTCCACGGAAGCTAAGAATATGGAGGAGTTGATGAAAGTTCAACTTGTAAGGAGTGACACCTGTGTGCCTCCTAATTTTTGATCAGCTCCTGAAAGCACCATCCAGGGTGATCTGACCAGAGGCCTATCATCGATTCCACCTAAGGTACTTATGATTCATGATGTTGGGTCGTGTTATATGTGCAAAGTTAGCAAAATTGGAGATCACGAGTTAAGGGAATCCTACAAAAAATTGTGTAAAGACTGAGCCCTAAAAGTTGAACATAAACATCTAGTTGAGAGAGGGTTAACTCGTGCCCTAGATTTCCTGAGGGATTTCAAAATGGAATGGATTAAGATTGTCCTTATCCATGTACACAACATGAACATATGGCTGGATAATGGACTAGTTAGGATTACAAAGGAAATCATCCACATGGTAACTGGTTATCTAACTGTTAACAGGAAGAGAACCATGAGATGCTAGAGTAAGGGGGATATAGAAGCAAACACCGGGGTAGTTTGGAATAAAAGAGGAATGACAATCTCTACAATCAAGTATTTGTAGCTTGATTTTGTAGTTAGGGTTCTTGCTCACAAGTTTTATTAGTCGAGCTGACTGGACAGTGTCCCATGTATTGCAGTTGACCAGGCTTGGAAGATTGTGAAGAAGGACCATACTTATGACCTTGCCAAGCTTTAGATGACGTAGCTGGCCAAGAACCTTTCTTCAATCTGAAAGGCAAAGAACTCAATCTATAAGTTTGGTTCTCTAATAGTTTGCATATTCTTCTATATACAAAATACATTTCCTACTTTTGGAGATATTGTGTGGAAGAAAAACTGACCAATTAAACAAAAAATCAATGTGCTTATTGAGCAATTAGGTGGTAACTTTAACAATATAATGGGAACATACTTTGTTGAATTCAAGAAAAAGATGAGATTGAGAAGCAGAATTACCAGGTCACTAGTTGAGAAACACTATGAAGATATTTGTTTCCTAGTGGATACATATTTTACCTATGTTCAGGCAGTAGTGCCAAGGGTATCATGGCTAAGGCCATTACCTTATGAGGTGAATATTGATGAGACATCTGCAGCTATAACAACTCTATTGGCAGAGGAGATTGATGGTTCAACTAGACATTTTGGGAATTATGAGGAAGCTAAGTCCAAAATCTCTATGGATTTGAAGGTTGGCACTATGGAGAGGAAAAGGAAAAATATTGTAAAAGATATGAAGAAAATGGTTGGGATAGAGAGTGATGAAGAAATAGAGGATGCACCTTTGGGTTTATCAATAGGACATGGAGAGGATATGTCTAGTGAAGAAGAGGAAAGTGAACCTGAAGAAGATATCACTGTGAAAGCAAAAGGAAAGCATCCAGTAGTTTCCAAGGAAACTAAACCAAGCATAGCCAAACCTAAGGCTTGTTGGAGATTTGATTCTGAGTATTTGATTGATTGTTTGTTTGTCATTGATGACAACGTATAATACATAGTAGCAATTCTGTATGTACTTATCAGAATGATGACATGAAGACTTTCATGGTTAGATACATTTTTTTGACATGTTTATGATGTTATTTTCATACACGCAGACCCAGATATGATGTTTCAGTAAAGTTATGTAATTCTATTATTGGCAGTTACAGTTCTAGAAGTGTAACTATTTAGGGCCGATGTATATAGCGTGTTTCTTGAGTTGCACCTATCTTTAGGATATGCGTGTGTATATTCATGTTTAGTTATGAGTTGATGATATTCATCTAAAGGTGCCAAATGTGTTTCAAGAAGATTACAAAGTTAGAGTTAATTTGGTGAGGCCGACTTAGTGAAGCATAGCATCTATTTAGTTTAGACTTGCGCGGTTGTAATAATGCTTGTGTGCTTAGTAGAGCCGACAAGGATGTTGTGAAGAGTTTTCTTACATGTCCCATGATCTCATACTTTGAGGAAGATACTTATAGCAAGTCAAATGTGACATGGTAAGTGTGAATGATACGAAAAGAGAAGAAAGATGTACAGAGAAGATTATCAGAGTTGGTTCATTCATCAAGAGTCTATGTGAAGAAGAAGTGAAAGATTGCAATACACTAGAACTGATCAAGATAGCAGGTCTACTCTACAGTTCATCATCATATATAGTGCATATCTATTATACATAAGGTTGTAGCCTTCACCATCAAGTAGTGAGCTTTTGGACAGTGAGTCCACCACCCCTAACAGGGTTATTTGTAAAAGACTGCTAACAGGGTCCGACCCTTAACCAGGTCACTATAATTATTGCATTGTAAAGTACAACTCCTAACAGGGTTGAGATATCTTCTAACAGGGATTACTATAAACAAGTATAGTTCATTGTGGGTGCTAATTCCCATCGGGGTTTTTACCATTTGGTTTCCCCGTAATCAAATTGTGTGTTGTGTACTATGTTATCAAATTAAGCATTTACTTTGTTGTATTATGAAGTTAAAGAAGAAAAAGAATTAAATTTATTGATAACTAATTCACCCCCCCCCCCTCTTAGTTATCCTTTGGGACTATTCTAACAATTGGTATCAGAGCCAAGTGCCTTGGAGAAGAAGCCTAACAACTTAAGGTAGATAAGATGTCTTACTTCAGAAAAGAAAGCCCTAAGTTTGATGGAGAAAATTATTTGGATTGGAAAAACAAAATGATAACACATCTACAGTGTGTTGGCTTTGAGATCTTTGAAATTGCTACATAAGAGGTTGTAATTCCATCTCTGAAAGACCTTGCAAAGGATGATGATACTAACAGACAAAAGGATATATTTACCAATAATGCAATTGCTAAAGAAGCCCTAATCAGCGCCTTATGTGACAGCAAATTTTCTGAGATCAAGAAAATTGACAGAGCATATACCATATGGAAGTATTTAGAAGATATGTTTGAAGGAGATATTCAAGCAAAGAATGCACACAGGAAGAAATGGAAAAAGAAATACAAAAGTCTTGAGATGTTACCTGAAGAGAACATTAGAGCTTACAATCAGAGGATAAATGAAGCAGTCTCTAGAATCAGAAATAATGGTGGAGAAATATCAGAAGAATACATAATGGACAAGCTACTAACTACTTTGACATAAAACTATGAAAACAAGATAAGTATTCTAGAGGAAACCATGCAATTCTCACAAGACTTCAAGAGAGAGAATTTGATTAGAAAAATCTCTGCATTTGAGATATCAAGATTGAAGACTGAACCTAAAAGTGAAACAACTTTCAAAGCCTCAGTCCATGGTAAGAAATCTTTACACATCTCCAGTCATAATGAGAAAGAAGAAGTTGATGAAGAACTAGAAGAAATCATTGCTATGATTGTTAGAAGAGAAAATAAAGGTAAAGGAAAATATGAAGGACAACTTCCATTCAAATTTTTTTCATGTAACAAGATTGGTCACTTTGCATCTAAGTGTCCCACAAGAGTCAAGAAGTTCAGATCTAATTACAAACCCAAATATAAGAAGGAATATTATCATGCTGAAGAAGGTGTAACTGATGAAGATTCAAGAGAAGATGAAATTGGATTCGTTGCCCTTAGAGACAAGGAAAGGTTGCTTGTTGAAATGGACATTGAAGATGAAAAGGAAGAACAAGAGTTAGCCTTAATTTCCAAAGCAGACATCAGAACTGATTGGATCATTGACAGTGGATGCTCCCATCATATGACAGGTGACAAAGAAAGATTTGTTCAATTAGACAAATACAAAGGTGGTATGGTTAGATTTGGAGATAACACTCCTAAACCTATTATAGGTAGAGGTTTTATCACTTTGGATGGAAAGAAAAAGACAAATTATGTTCTGTATGTTGATGGATTACATCATAACTTGCTGAGTGTTGGACAACTACTTGACAAAGGTTATCATTTGGAGTTCAAAGACAAAAAGTGCATCATTAACAAAAAAGATGGAGACATGATTGCATTAGGCTCTAAAACAAAAGGTAATGTTTTTCAGCTCAATTATGATGTAAGTTGTTTTGTTGCAAAGGTGGATGACAGTTGGCTATGGCACAAGAGACTATGTCATATCAATTTTGATAACATAGTAAAGATCAGTAATGTCAAGGCAGATAGAGACCTACCAAGTATTGCAAGACCAGTTGACACAATATGCAGGGAATGTGTTATGGGTAAGCATGTAAGGAGTTCCTTTAGAAGCAAGCATAACTAAGCTGAGAACAAATTGGACCTAGTGCATACAGATTTGTGTGGTCCTACCCAAACAAGATCATACTACAGAGAAAGGTATTTCATTTTGTTTGTTGATGATTTTTCTAGGATGATGTGGGTTTTTTTCTTAAAGGAGAAGTCTGAAGCCTTTGAGAAGTTTAAAATATTCAAAGCTAAAGTTGAGAATGAATCCAGATTAAAATTAAAATGTCTGAGATCAGATAGATGACGAGAGTTCGCCTCTGATCAATTTTATGATTATTGTGAAGAACATGGTATTAAAAGACATTTGAGTGCACCTAGAACCCCTCAGCAGAATGGGATTACAGAAATGAGGAACATGATCATACTTGATACATCACGCACTATGATGATTGAAGGAAAAGTTGCACACATCTATTGGAGAGATGCAGTGAACACAACAGTATATACTATCAACAGACCTCAATTGAGGCCAGGCATAGATAAGACACCCTATGAACTTTGGTTTGGCAATGTACCTATAGTAAATTATTTCAGAATCTTTGGCAACAAGTGCTACATCAAGGGAGATGATGGTGTTGGTAAGTTTGATGCCAGAAGTGATGAAGGTATTTTCCTTGGTTATTCTTCTAAAAGAAAATCATATAGATGTTTCAATTTGAGATTAAAGAAGATAATTGAAAGCACACATGTTAAGATTGATGAAAATTTTATGGTTCAAGAGAGGTACTATGAATATGCACCTATGATTGAAGATGAACCCAGGCCTAGCAGCAAAGATACTGTTATTGAAGAAATGTTTGATTGCATTGATGTCTCATGCAATGACCCTAAATCAAGCAGAGAAGAATCACAGATTATAGAAGAAGAAAACACACCTAAGGTTCCAAAATTCACATCTAGATACCACTCTAAAGATGACATCACTGGAGATCAAAGTAGCAGTGTTTTGACCAGATCAAAAGCAAAAGGTCTAGCAATGGATGAAGAGGTATGTTTACTTTCACAGATTGAACCTTTAAGTGTTGAAGATGCTTGTAATGATTCTAATTGGAAGAATGCAATGA